>JANAVB010020400.1:20999696-21139524 GCA_029216955.1 Iris pallida
CCTCCTCCTCCTCCTCCTCATACTCCCCCTATCTCCCCAGCTCTCTTTCTCTCTCTCTCTCTCACACACACACACACACTCTCCCCTGTCCTCGCTTTCCAGTTTAGGATTCGAATTTGATGTGTGTGCTCTCGTGAAGTTGGACACTTCGTGTCCACTTGTGTGGACACGAATCAACCCCCTGACACGTATACATGTAGGGGGTGACACTTCTGTACAACTGATTTGGATTTTTATTGGTTTTCCAGTTCGTATTTGGGGTTTTCGAATTCTTTCACTGATACATTAAAATCAGTCCTGACACTGTAATTCAAACTGATATTTCGATTTTGGGTTTAAATTTGATTATGAGATTCAATGCTTAAAAGTATTTTGAATTCGAATATTAATATACAAACTTTGATTAAATGGAATATGGAGAACTGAAAACTGGGTTTTGATTTTAGAATTTAAACTGAGATATGGGTTGAAGGGTTAGTGAGTGAATGTACTAGGCAGTAATTGGATATGGCACTTGGCATATGTTTTGGTTCAGAAATGGCTATAACAGAGTTTCTGTTATTCGTATTAACAGCTACTCTAGGAGGAATATTTTTATGTGGTGCTAACGATTTAATAACTATTTTTGTAGCTCCAGAATGTTTCAGTTTATGTTCCTACCTATTATCTTGATATACCAAGAGAGATGTACGGTCTAATGAGGCTACTACGAAATATTTACTTATGGGTGGGGCAAGCTCTTCTATTCTGGTTTATGGTTTCTCTTGGCTATATGGTTCATCTGGGGAGAGATCGAGCTTCAAGAAATAGTGAATGGTCTTATCAATACACAAATGTATAACTCCCCAGGAATTTCAATTGCGCTTATATCCATCACTGTAGGAATTGGGTTCAAGTTAGTTCGAGTTTTTGGGTTGTTATATCTGATTATATATAATTCAATATGTATGCACTTATGTAAGTGTGTTCATATAGGTTTCAAGATGTCAGTGGTTAAGATTTCAGTATTAGTTATCAACATTAGTAGCAGTATCATGTTACCCTAGGTATGATGGCTTGGCTAGTTCATGTTACCCAAAGGAAATTTGTCTATTAATAAGGATTAACCTGAGAATAGGCTTAACTGAACAGTGATATCAGTTAGCAACTGTTTTCTGAGTTTGAATTTCAGGCATTTTGGGAAAATGGTGAGATACACCAAGTCAGACACTGTACCTACAGCCATTCGACTGGAGAGGTAGAAATCTATGTACGACATTTAATAAAGGAAGGCAGTGGGAAGTATAAGCACCCAAGGCCATTTTCTCACTGGACAAGGAGGACAAAGGTAAACTTTGTAGGTGGATCCAGGGCCTAAAATTTCCAGACTGGTACGTATCGAATTTGAGAAGATGTGTTGACCCGAAGGAGAACAAACTACAGGGTATGAAGAGCCACGACTGTCACGTTTTTATGGAGAGGTTAATCCTAATTGCATTTCTCCCCGACTCTGTTACAAATAGAGTACTTATATCACCGAGAGAGGAATCGAAAGAAAGAATGAGAAAAACATCCCAAACCCTAACCCCATGCCCACTCCCCTAACCTGGACGGCCACTCCGACGGCCGTGCGCCGCCGGAGGATGATCTCCGGCCGGCCACGAGGCCACGGTCCACGCGGAATCAACGACAACACCAGCAGTGACAGCCATGGCCGATCCCAACTTCGTGACCGAAGTTCTCCTTCGATACGCATTCGTTTTACGAGCCACTTCCTCAGGTAAAATCTCGAACTAACCCTCTCGGACATCCATTAACTAGTTTGAGTAGAGTCGAAACCGATTCAACGGGAAATCGACTCAAAGTCGATAGAAAATCCGGTCCCGAGACAGGGTATAGAACCGCCCATCACCCTATTTTGGAAGGCGAGTATCCGTCGATCCATCGATAATTTTAGGAAACTACCTAAACAACTCTATAGATAACATATACGAGAATGAAACTCCATCATTAGTTTTGATTCTAGTTGTTTACGCAGTAAGATAATCCAGTTTGTAAATAAAAAAAATACGAAAAACTGTTTTTTCAAAAACAATAAAATCCTTCGATACGACGTGCGTCCCACCAATCCAGACGACGTGGTCGCGAACCGTAAGCATCAAAAGGTGCATAATGGCTTCGTGGACGTGTGGGCCTTGACGGAATTCAAATTGGTCGCGTGTGCGCGACGAATTTGATACATATCCGTCGAAATTTACCGTATCGGCCTTTGTGCAAATTTTCCAATTACTTTGTGCACGTTCGTCAGATCGAGACGAAACTTGCGCCAACAGGACCGTATCATTTTTTTGGTCCTGTAAGCCAAGTTTGGTCTGATTCTGAGACAGTTGATCGGATCGTCGTTTTGCGGGCCCCACGATCCGATTCAACGGACGATTTTGTGCACGGCCCGCCGGAATCCAACTATGGACATACGGTTGGGTTCGTATCAGAAAATCGAACCTATTGACATATAGTTTGACGACTTTAGAGTCTATAGACTTTGGCACGCTTTTCGGTGCAAAACGGGTCCAACGGCGGACACTATTTTGACCCGAAATTACCGTTTTGCCTCTGTGTCCAGAATTGGACTTAAGGACAGGCAATTCTAGCTAATTTGACTATTCTAAAAATGCTAATATTTATTTTAGCATCCGAAGACTTCTGCATGTGTTGACTGTTATGACTCACTGAGTGGTATAGTATTATCGGTTTCACCCGCACAGGACCTCAGGCGAGTACATCTCTGATAGATTTCTTATTTGATTATCTCTATACTTCTTGTATTTAAGATTGTTTTATATTGAAATCATGTTGACTCTTGACACGCTTGTCACACGAGATAGTAGTTATGGATTCTTGCATGTCGTTCGTGACTAATATATTTTCGTGTTCGTGACCTGTTTGGATCCATGAGTACTGGTCGGGCGGGAAAATACTCTAGACATGTAAACAAACCCAAAATTATACTTGCCTAATAGCAGCCGCACACTTCACGTGTGGGTGCCGGATCTTATTCTTGCCTAATAGCAGTCGAACATTTCATGTGCGGGGTGCCAGATTTAGCCTTAGCCGTTTACATGTCGAAGTAGTATTTCAACTCACTAGATAGGTACAGTGTCTGGTTCTACAGTATATATTGCTGGCTACAGGTCTTCTATATTTGTAGTACTTACTTGCCTTGCTCACCATGCTCAGTTTATGTCATGATTCTATACTTATCTTTTCGTCGTGTATTTCATTATTATTTACAGATTTATGGATTTGGTCATTTATTGAATCTGTTGTGAGATTGTACTCGTTCCATTCCTGACTGAAAACCAAAATTTTTTAGGTTTAGCCGCGATCACTCTTAGTACTGGAAAGGCATGGGTATTCTGAGGTCAACCTAGATAGTGGAACTAGCAGTCTTTACTATTTTGTGAGACATTGTATTTTCTTTCAAATATAAATGTTGTAAATATTGTAATAAATTTAGAAATGTGAATGAGCAATAAAGTTTATTTTGAGCATTTATTTCTTGCGGGCTTGACAGCGTTCTACCGCCGACTCTGCGGTGTAGGCTGGCTTGGACACGTCTCGTATCCGAAAAAGCGGGTACGGGTCGTGACAGACATCTACACACTCTTCTAGTTCTACGTATTTTAGGACTGGGGCGTTGCACTAGCATAAGTATATGGCAACACCAAAGGGTAAATTACAAGTCATTGGTTGTCCGTAAATAAACATGATCATCAGAAACTCAATAAATCAGGAGCATCACATGATACCACAATCACAAAAATCGAATTTTTTAATGAACATTAATACTCGCGCATTCATATACAAATACTGATACTGTGAGACAAGTCTCACGAAATTGCCTTTAACTTCAAATTACCAATATATTGCGTCTAAACTACAATATAATTGAAGTTAAATAATACCCAGATCTTCAAAACGATCTCGAAAAAAATAATTTTCCATGAATCTTAAAGAATTTTTTAGTAATTTTTGATTCAAACATTAAACAAAATAGAAACCAAGGAATCAAGTCAAAAATTGAAGAATTAGCAAACAATTGAAGAATTTCGGAGAAGATTTCGTTACTGTCGGGGTTACAAAGATGGTACTAAGAACGTAGAAAACCGAATATCACAAATGATTGCTGCAACCCTGGTCTTATGCAATCAAATGATGATCTTAGATCTAACTAGAACTTGTACGGAAATATAACTTTTACAAATTGACTCAAGAAACAGAACACTTACAACAAGTAAATGCTAGAAATAGAAAATTGTTCTTCTTTTTATAATCGCAGTTGCTATACTGAGATATAACATGTACAAAAAATAATAAACGAAGAAGAATAACTCTTGCTGGGGTGATGATGATCATCGTTGCTCAAAGCAAGGTTCGCTCCGTTCGATGATCTTCTCCTAGGAACCAGCAAGTTCAATGTGTTGAACTTTTGGAACGATCATTGTCACCTTCGTTGTAAAACCCCATCCTTTCGAACTCAACGAACAATACTTCGTTGGTTTTGGTGGCTGCTACAAAAAACCTCATGTAGTAGTATTTTCTATCTCTAATGAACAGATAAGACCATTTATGTGGGGGAGGCAAAGCCAAACCCTAATCAATCGTCACATTCCTAAATGGGAGATAAGCCCCACAAATTAGGAGCAATTATAAACTATTATCTCTGAATCCCAAAAGATAATAGCGGTTTAAACCAAATATCCACTAAATTAGCTAAACAGCGCAATCTACATACAGACTATGGCATTTACGAGCTTACATGCAGCGTCCACGTAAGCTTACGAATAATCGTGCTGCCATATTGCTGTGTTGCCTCGCTCTACGTAAACTGCGTAAACTGCACAACCTACAGCAACCGCGCAACAACTCGCGCAGAAATGAGCGCAACAAAGCACAAAACCTCTTTCTCGTGCTTGATGCGAAGTACAAAGTGCGTCATCAAGCACCACTTTGTCGTTAAGCCCATTCGGGGCTTAGCTCCTAAGGAAAATCCTAAAGAATGAGTGACAAAACAAGATTGTTGTTTATATGGTGTCTTGATCCTTTCCCTCTAGGAAAATACCTACCAACCACAATGGCTACCACATCTCATATGCACAAGTCAATACAAGGAATAGTCTTATTTTGAAATACACATGCATTTTGGATTCAAGGCAATATGGAGCTATAATTATAGTGTACAAGATTAAAACCCCAACAATTTTCTACATATTTCAATATATGGGCTGAGCGTTCCCCGCAGTGACTCTTCTTTGTATCTCTAACTTTTATCTCCAAAGATATATCTCTAAGTCTATCTCTAAAAGAAAGAATATATATGGGAGCCAAGCCCCTAGCAACCATTACTGTCCATGGGCAATTAATCCGGAGAATAACCCATTAAGTGGACGGTTACAATAGTAACCCCCACTACCAGAATAAGTCATATTAGCGACACCCAAAAATGTCGCTAAAATGGAAAAAAAATGTCGCTAAAACTGTTTACCGACGTATTTAGCGACGTTTTCCTGTGGTCACGAAAAGCCATGTCGCTAACTGGAAAAATGTCGGTAATCGTCGCTCTTACCGACTCTTACCGATGTAAGAAAACGTCGGTAATTCTTGAACATTTACCGACGTTCACCGGCGCACCGTCGGGAATATGGCGACGTTTGAAACGTCGGCCAACGTCGGTAAATCCTGCAACATTTAGTGACGTATATCTAGTACTTACCGACGTTCACCGACTCTGTAGACGAGGGAAATCCTGGGACGTTTACCGACGTTTACCGACACTTACCGACGCGATGATACGTCGGTAAGCGTCGGTATACCTGGTGACTTACCGACATTTATCGACGTTCAGCTGCATCGCTAAACGTCGCTAAGTTTCAAAAAAATATAAAAAATAAATTATAGAATGTCCACATGTAACGCTCCAGTCCCAAAATACGTAGGACTAGGAACGTAGACATGCCAGCTGTATTCATACGAAGTACATAGGCCTCGTATGGATACATAAGCTGTAAAATACAGTAACCATAACGAACTAATCTCATCCACAAAATGTAAGAATAAAAGATATCATATAATCAATTATGAATTATCATTGGTACATGTAGTTGGGCGGAGACAAATCCACTACCAACTATGAAAAGAAATACATAACAAAAGAAAGAGTTTGGCGAACGAAGCGAAGACGATCCAAGTGCAATCATCCTCGAAGAAATGGAGATGGTCACGGTTAGAGCTAGAGCACCTGCGAAAGACAAGAGCACACACCTAGCGAGATAACCAGGTCCTCAGAGGGACGTAACAAGACACATAATATCATGCCAATATAACTAAATATAAATTGCTCAAATAAATAAGTCAATTGAATTATAACATGGTCCAATACACACCATTAAAGTAGCGTACCATCCCCCCAACCAAACAAGGACAGGAGATGGTAAACTAATTCACGATGACGTATCTTTCCATGCTATGAACCCAATATCGTATCCGGATCCCGACAAGGTTCAATACCTTCTCATCGAAGTAGTAAGCCACACCTACAACCAAACAAGGACAAGGTGTGGCGAACTAATCCGCGACAAGTTATTGTTCCAAGCCATGGTCAGATACAAGTACCCAAACCAAGAGTACTCATACCTAACGGAAAAGGGCGCCTAACCAAATCTAAGTGAATGCAGTTTTAAGAATAGTTCATGGTCGTATGACTACCGGGTCAAGTAAAAAAAATATCAATACAATACCTCAGTAGCGAGTCACAACACCATATACTATTCCTCAGTATCGAGCGAGTCTATAGCATATAATCTACCTATCGTTCCTCAGTAGCGAGCGAGTCTATGATAGATAGGGTGGTAGCCAACTTCCAATCATGTTCTTCCCGCCCAATGCCAACTCATAACTGCTAAGTCTTCTAACATGCAACTCTATTAGCAGTTATTTCCTAACGCACGGCTTATACGTACTAGTGGCCAGCCAATCACGCATGTCCGAGTCCTATATGTGACTCACAACAACATGGTATAAATGTGTCATGGCCTATGAATGCAACACACGAGGTGGTCCCTTAAATCTAGGTTAAATGTGTAAGAAAAATAATACATAGCAGGAAGTATAACTGAACAGTAAGTTCTAACAAGTTATGCCATGTATCACAGTTTATTTTGCATAAAGAAAATAATGAATAATGCATGAAATATGAGCTAAACAAATAAACAGCAAATGGCAAGATGTCTTGCCCGAGGTTATGTGCAAAGAGAATAATCCAGTAGCTCGAACAGATAAACAAACGAAGCAAGAAAAGCCAAATCCTGCAGATGACTCCGGATGCTGCAACAAACATCACGAACGAGTTTGAAATAAAATATATGCCTAGAAAATGCCTGTCCAAAAGTCAAATTCTGGAACAGGGGCAAAATCATAATTTTGGGTCAAAACGATGTTCGTCGTTGGACCCGTTTTGCACCGAAATGTGCGCCAGAACCTATGATCCCTAAAATTGTCAAACTATATATCTACGAATTTGTTTTGATGAGACGAACCCAACGGTATATCCAGTTTTGGATTCCGGTGGGCCGAGCACAAAATCGCCCGTTGAGTAAGATTGTGGGCCCGCCAAATGGCGTCCCAGTCAACGGTCTCAGAATCAGACCAAACTTGGCTTACATGACCAAAAAAATATTTCGAGTCCAATGGCGCAAGTTTCGTCACAATTTGATGGGTGTACACGAAGTTAAGGCCAAGTTTGCAAAAGGTCGATACGGGGGTATCTCGACGGATACGCACTGGTTTCGTCGCGCACATGCAACAAAATCGGGTTCTGTCAGTTCCCACACATCGACAACATCCATACGCATCTTTTGATACGTAAAGTGTGCGACCACGTCGCCCGGTTTGTCGGGACGAACGCCGTATCGGGGTGTTTTTCTAATTTTTGAAAACATAATTTTATATTTTTTTGAGAACTTTATCTACGTGTAACTTTTTACGTACTAGATGAAAAGTGAATCCAGAAGGTGCGTTACAATCTCGGTTATGTTGTATTTAACTATCTTTAATTAGTTTCTATAAAATCCTATTGTACAGAAAGAAAAGTGGCCGACAATTTGGTGTTTTACAAAAGTTTTAATATTCCAGAAAAGTAGTTTTTCTCCAACTTTGCCTCGATTTTTCGAGCAAGTTGGATGGCCATGTCAAAATCCACCTAGGGGATCTCGAAGAGGGTCATGTGGACTTTTTACACGAATTTACGGATCTAAAATCGGATTAGAATTGAAGGAGAAATTGTACGGTAAAGTTAGGTACCTCGATGTTAAGTTCTGTTGTTGTGGTATTTGTTGTTGTCGCCGTGGCGACCGTGAGGCAGGACTGCCATCCCTCCGGCGAGGCTGGGCACGTACGCCGAGGAGAGGGAGAGGAGGAACGAAGGAGGAAAGAGGAGGAAGGAGGAGGAGATTAGGGTTTTTCTTTTGAGAGTTAAATATATATATATATATATGTATATTTGTGTATATATATAATAAAAAAATGTGTATATATATAGATAATGGGTTGGGGGGTCGGCCTCTACATGGCGCTTGCTGCTGCTTGCTTATTGCTTTATGGGTGCTAGCAACTAGCTGCTGCTTTGGTAGCATGTGTGGTCGGTTCCCACATGGTAGGGCCGACCACATATTCCCCCCCTTTTTCAAAACTCTTTAAACTTCTTTTCTTATCCTTTTATATATATATATATACCTCTAAAATCTTCACAAATTTAAAAGAAAATTTTAATCTTATCTACCCATATATAAAATCAATTTAAACATATGTACATATATAGTTAAATTCATTTGACAATAAAATTAACAAAATAATAATAATATCTAATAGAATAATTCTGCTTATTTAGTCACCATAAATTAACTTTAATAAAATAATAAAAAAATAGTCCAATGGATGAACTTACCACACACCCTCATTTGAGTCCAGAAAATTATACAACGTGTTGTAAAATATTTTTAATAGTAAAATATCAATAATTGTACAAATAATTAAATAATTAGGAATTGTACATAAAGTTCTAAAATAATTTAGAAAATATTTGTACATATATAAAATATGCCTACAAGGCCACAGTTGGTCACACCACATGCCTACATGGGCTTAAATTTGGTTCGGGCCCAGTTCGGGCTGAATTGGACAAACCGGATCATCTAAAAATCAATATATAAAATAATATTTAATTAAAATAATTTAAATAAGCCCATTCACAACTTGGCCTGGTTTTTCTAGTTTGGACATCACCATGGCTAGGCTTTCCCTGACATAGTTAATATACTAGTCAAGGCACACTGCTACAACTTCCGTACTAAAGGTCATGGTCGTCTAGTGCTCCAAAACTCAACAATGGCTAAGGTCATTTTTTAATAATTAATAAAAACCATAAATTGTATAAATTCATTTTTAAGTCTAATAAAATAATAATAATAAAATTTTAGGGGTTTTACACCACAGGATCATATTTTCTACCTGCAGTTCAATAAATAACAAAAAAACCACAAGCATATTTTCTCCCTGGGCTCGCCGACCCCTTCGGTGGAACTGTGATGACCATAGTTCGTATTACGTATTTTAGAATACGTGTACGTTTCTGACTCGTATTGTATGTCTCCTGGCTTGGTTTGGCTTATTTGGGTTGGCTTGGTTCGGCTGGGGTTGCTTATTGGTTCATCATGAACCAAGGGGAGAACCCTTACCTACCACCACCATCCCCATTTATTAACCCAACACTCTTTCTCTCTCCTCATTCACTCTTCTTCTTCCTCACCATTACTCTCCACCTACACCCAAGAGCCCTAGGCAAGTACAACTTGCTTCATGATGGATCTCAAGTTTTATTGTTCCATTCCCTTCTTTACATAATTATAAGCCTCTTTAGAACTTGGAGTTTTTTATTTTTATGGATAGATTCTTCTAGATCTACATTATAACTTTGGGGTTTCATGAGTTCATGGAGTTTTCTTGGCTTTGATCTACTAAAACTTGTTATTTTCGAAAACTAATAGTTCCATGAGCAAGAGCACGAAATTTCGTATGAATTTGGTTTTTGATTCACCTCATTTCGAGTTAAAATGAAGTTTTTATGAGCAAAAAAAAATTTCTGAATTTTTCAAGTCGGCTGAGTGAAATTTTACGCAAGGAACCCTGATATTGCGTATTTTACGCTGGATAGCATTCAGAATGTAAGATTTTACGCAGGGAACCCTGATATTGTGTATTTTACGCTGGATAGCATCCAGAATGTAAGATTTTACGCAGGGAACCCTGATATTGCGTATTTTACGCTGGATAGCATTCAGAATGTAAGATTTTACACAGGGAACCCTGATATTGTGTATTTTACGCTGGATAGCATCTAGAATGTAAACTTTTACGTAGAGAACCCTGATATTGCGTATTTTACGCTGGATAGCATCCAGAATGTAAGGCTTTACGCAGGGAACCCTGAATTTGCGTATTTTACGCTGGATAGCATCCAGAATGTGAAATTTTACGCTGGAAACCTCCCCTTTTGCGTATTTTACGCAGAATTGAATTTTTGGCGTAAAAAGTGCACAGAATGACTGTTTTTGCCAAGTTTAGCTATTTTCTAGCCAGAATTTCGAAAAACTTAAAACATGAAAGTTTTAGATCTTTGCCTTGCCTTTTCGAATTTCTCTGGAGCATCTCATTTTGAGTTCGTATGTGGAAGTTAATCCCCGTCTCCCCTGAGCCGCATGATTCCTCCATAACTCTTGCACCATGTTTATATTTAGTTATTGCATATACGCTTATACCAGGTTAAATGTTAATTTTAAATATGTTCCATGACATAATGGTGACCAGTTGTGGTGCACGTTTGACAAATGACATGACATGATAGTGGCACGTCATGGCGCACTCTTGACAGTGAATTTGACATGATATATATCTTGAATGCTGTTGCGACGGCTAGCATGTCATGACAGAATTGAATGACCTGGACACAGTGGGCGATTGCGTTTGTACAAATAAACCAGTACTGTCTTGCATCATGTCTAGGATAGGGATCCCTGAGTACCACGGTCAGGGATACCTACAGTAATTGACTAAGGCTAATAAACTAGAATAATTCAGTAAACATGAAGAGATTCCCAGCTACAGGCAATCCCATTATTTGGGCGCATTAAGTGGACTTGTAGCCTACCGACTAGTAGGGCACATTTCTAGCACACAGTCACGTGTTGCATTCTTCATAAACGGACATTCGACCTGGATAACCGGATGGTCTGCAGGGCTTGTGGCTGTTGGGATAATCTCATTGCATCTTGCTACTAACTAGGCTTGTGATAACCCTAGTTAGTTAAAAGTATCAAGCCGTACTCTTGATTGGCCGTGATTGATTGGATGGAGTTTATTCGAGCTTAGTCTTATCCTGATCATGTGCAAGATTGTGACATGACATGATTATTGATGCTTGCCTTAACAATAACGATCGGGGGTCCAGTTCTGTTCAGACGAAGGGTTACAACCCCGGTCCTTGTTTGGTTTAAGGGTTGTATCCTGGCTCCAGGAGCAGTTCTGTGGCCTCTCTTCGTTTATTATCTTATTGCAACCCCATGCCATGTTCGTCATGTTTTACCTTACCTTAATACCATGATTATTTATACTGTCTTAGCGATAATGATCGGGGGTCCAGTTCTGTTCAGGCGAAGGGTTACAACCCCGGTCCTTGTTTGGTTTAAGGTTTGTAACCTGGCTCCCGGAGCAGTTCTGTGTTCTCTCTTCGTTTATTGTCTTCACTGTACCAATAGTATTTTAGACGGGTTTCTATTCAGGTGAAGGGCTGCAACCCCAGTCCTTGTTTGGTTTAAGGGTTGTGACCTGGCTACTTGAATGGTTTTCTCGTACTCAGTTTACTGTTGTTATCTCTATTATTATCAGTTCTTTATTTATTACCTTTAATATTCTATTGTGATATGCTGGTTTAGTTCCTAAGTGAAGCCTCCTTGTGGCACTTGCTCTTTCTGGGGTCTGATCCAGCTGGTTTTGTATGGCCAGATATCGGAGCAGCACCAGAGGATCTACCTGTCTTCCAGCCAGATGGTGACCACCAGGCGTAACCCTGGCAACGAGTGGGTTTCTTTTTGTCCTTCCACTTTATTGTAAAAATTATTCTTTTGAGGCGTTTAGCCGGCGAGCATGTGTTAGCTCGTATTGCACCTTTATTTATTGTCCGCCTACGGGCTGTAACATGATTGACAGATCCTAGGGTTGATCATGTATGACTGAACTCTTGCTAGTCTTGACGTTTTGCATGACTAGCTTCATGATCATCCAATATGTAATGTATGGGACGCCTTGCTATTATATATTTGGTGCTCTAACATCTTGTAACTATTATTGGTTGCTTGAGGTTGAGACAATAGGTTAGTTCATGACCATAGGAGACTGTTGGCTTGTAGTTAAACCCTCATGTATCTAGACAGCCGTGACTGTATAGCGAGGTGGGTTGCACTTCAATATACGTAGCTGGCTATGTACGCCCCTGCTCTCCAGTATTCTGGTTCTGGAGCGTTACATGGTTTAAGTGGTGGCCCATGCAGGTCTTGTAAATCAAGATATGTGAGGGTTTACCGAATATAAGTCTCGATCAGCACTCGCCCTTGATCTCTGCTTGTATCTTCTGAATCCCTGTAATCTTGACCTGATCACATGCTTGTATCGTTGATCTGTCCTGGTACTTCCTTATTATTCCCTATGTCGTCTTCTTCAGCGGCATTGTTCCTGAACCTGCCGATCAGCAAGGCGGAGCACCTCCCGTGGACCAGCAGCAACCCGGAGATCAAGCCCAACATTCAGGGGTAGCCTCCAGAGTAATGCCTACTGGAGGAGAGCCACCAGTTCAGCCCGTCCAGCCTGCAGAGCCTGATGATGGCACTTTGGTGGGTCTCATCAGGTCACTATTAGCCTCCCAGGATCGTCGAGGAGATGCCTTGTACTAGGCGGTGGTAGACGTTTTGACCCGAGGAGGTCATCAGGGTAATAGCACGGCCAACAGCTTCAAGCGCTTGAACCCTTCCTTCTTCGGCGGCAGTGAAGATACGATCGCTGCAGATGTATGGCTTCAGGACACAGAGGTGATTCTAGAAGCAGCCAGGACTCCAGAGAACGAGAAGGTGCCGTGGTATGCCTACAGCAATTAGATCTTGCCCGCAGCTGGTGGGCGGCGCAGGCCGTTGGATTAGTGGCCCCTATTGCCTGTGCAGTATTCAGGGAGAGATTCCAGACCAAGTATTTTGATGTTGTAGCTCGGTATGATCTACAAACGAGGTTCACCAATCTGAAGCAGATGGGCAGGACGGTTGATGGATATGCGGCCGAGTTCTCCAGGCTTAGTCGGTTTGCTCCCACTTTGGTGGCAACCGAGTTCGATAGAGCCCAGCGGTTCCAGCAGGGGCTCCACCAAGAGATTTTATTGGCGGTGAAGCAGTTTGAGCATCAGACCTTTGATGCAGTACTGAGGGCAGACCGGAGGCATGAATATACCTCCCAGAGGATCGTGGATAGGACCGGAGGTCGGAAGCGATCCCATAGACAGATGAACCAGTCGTCAGCCCCAGTCCTGGCAGCCAGGGCTTTGACCATTGGAGATCCGAGGCGGGAGGCCTCAGTGACGTCAGTTCAGCATTCCACCCCGACGCACCCTCAGCAGCAGAAGCAGAAGCAGTCATCCGCAGTGAGATGTTCACACTGCGGGAAGCCAGGGCATATGGTATCAGAGTGTCGCAGAGCACAGGGTTTGTGCTTGGTTTGTGGTGCCCCGGACCACAGGGTTAGGAACTGCCCGAACAGGGGGAGTTCATCGGCCTTCTCTAGTCCTTCAGTTAGAGGACCAGCACCAGTCCAGCAGCAGCAGCAGCTGCAGTACCCGTTTCCGATGCCATTGCCGACACAGGCCCAGGCATTCCAGCAGCAGAGACCGCAGCAGTATGCCCAAGCCCAAGCCCTAATCCATAGCAGACAGAAGAATTTTCAGCAGAGGGGACCTACACCCAGAGGGCATGGTCAAGTGCTGGCCTTGACCATGGGAGATGAAGGAATAGCACCCGGTGAGGTAATGGCAGGTACTATTCTCGTCAACACCTTTCCAGCTTCAGTATTATTTGATTCTGGTGCCTCGCATTCATTTATGTCTGCACGCTTTGCGACACGGATAGGACTGGAGCTCGAGTCATTATCAGTAAGGCTCAATATACTTACTGGTAACGGTCTTGTGGGAGTAGATAAAGTGTTTTCCTTGTGTCGGGTCGTAGTTAGCGGTAGAGAGTTTTCCGCTAGGTTGATAGAATTCCCGATGGCCGATTATGATGTGGTCTTAGGGATGGATTGGTTGAGGGACCAGTATGCCAGGATAGATTGCCATATTGGCAGGGATGTTTTTAGCATACCAGGCGAGCCGGAGTTTTTCTTTTCCCGAGGCAAAGTTGAACCTTCTCCTCCCGTATTGCGGATGGCGGTAGCAGCAGTGCAGTTACCCCGGATCGTCGAAGAGTTTCCAGATGTTTTCCCAGAAGAGCTTCCAGGAATGCCGCCAGAGCGAGAGATCGAGTTCACCATAGACTTTATCCCCAAGACCGCACCTGTGTCAGAGAGAGTCTACAGGATAGCACCGTCAGAATTGGAGATATTGTACAAAATTATTGAAGAACTCAGAACCAAGGGATTCATTCGTGCTAGTGGATCGCCTTGGGGAGCCCCGATGCTTTTTTTGAAAAAGAAGGATGGTACGTCCAGATTATGTGTAGATTATCGTACCTTGAACTCAGTGACAATCAAGAACAGATATCCTCTCCCAAGGATAGATGACTTGTTTGATCAACTCAGAGGAGCAGCAGTATTCTCGAAGATAGATTTGCGGTCAGGGTACCACCAGATCAGAGTCAGAGAGCAGGACATCCCGAAGACGGCATTCAGATCTAGATATGGACATTGGGAGTTTCTTGTTATGCCATTTGGAGCAACCAATACGTCGGCTGTATTCATGGACCTCATGAATCGCATCTTCATGCCTTATTTGGATCAGTTCATGATTGTGTTCATAGACGAAATCTTGGTCTATAGCAAGAGTGAAGCAGAGCATGAGCAGCATCTCAGAGTTGTCCTCCAGATTCTCCGAGAGCACCAGTTGTATGCCAAGTTCAGTAAATGCGAGTTCTGGCTTGATTGCATTTCATACTTGGGTCATATCATCACCAGAGGAGGAGTAGAAGTGGATCCCCATAAGATCGTGGCTATTGAGACGTGGCCAGTGCCTAGCACAGTTGCATAAGTTTGCAGTTTTCTTAGATTGGCCGGCTACTATCGGCGATTTATTTCAGACTTTGCCCGGATTTCAGTACCGTTGACGCAGTTAACCCACAAGGATGTGCAGTTTGCTTGGACAGCAGAATGTCAGGATTCTTTTGAGAAGTTAAAGCGAGGCTTGATAATGGCACCCATTCTCACACTTCCAGATGGGACCGGAGGATTTTCAGTATATTGTGATGCTTCGGGCCGAGGTTTAGGATGTGTTTTGATGCAACATGGGAAGGTAATAGCTTATGCATCACGACAACTTCATGAACATGAGAGGAATTACCCAACCCATAACTTGGAGCTGGCAGCCGTGGTGTTTGCGCAAAAGCTTTGGATACACTACTTGTATGGAGATAGGGTGGAGATTTTCATCGACCACAAGAGCCTGAAGTATGTGTTCACTCAGAAGGATCTTAACATGCGTCAGAGAAGATGGCTAGAGCTGCTTGTGGATTATGATGTCAACCTGCAGTATCATCCTGGGAAAGCCAATGTTGTTGCAGATGTATTGAGGAGGAGAGCCGGAGTCTATTTTCTGACAGCGCAACCAGAATTGTTAACAGATCTTCAAAAGATGGGTATAGAAGTTGTCCTTCCTACCAGTGTGTTATTAATGGCCAGCATGCAAGTTCAGTCCAGTATAGTTGAGAGAATTAAGATAGCTCAGTCATCAGATTCTAAGCTTCAGTGGCTTAGGACAGAATGTGTAGCAGGGCGAAGACCAGAATTATGCATTCATGAAGACGGTACACTTCGACATGGTAAGCGTCTTTGTGTACCCAGTGGAGATATCAGACAGGAAGTCATGACCGAAGCTCACAGTTCTCAGTATTCGATTCATCCCGGTGGCACGAAGATGTACCGAGATATCTGTCAGCACTTTTGGTGGAATGGCATGAAGAGGGAGATAGCTCGGTTTGTCTCTCGGTGTTTGGTTTGCCAACAAGTCAAGGCTGAACATCAGAGGCCAGCTGGACTTCTTCAGCCCTTACCGATTCCAGAATGGAAGTGGGAGCATATAACCATGGATTTCGTGACTGGATTACCTCGATCCCCGACCAGTAGAGATGCTATTTGGGTTATAGTTGACAGGCTCACGAAGGTGGCTCACTTTCTCCCATTCAAAGTTGGTCAGTCGACGGCTCAGCTAGCAGAGATGTACCTCATGCAGATAGTCAGACTTTACAGAGTGTCGGTCAGTATCACCTCGGACAGAGATTCGAGATTCACGTCGTACTTTTAGCATAGTCTACAAGAGAGTTTGGGAACTCACCTCCAGTTCAGCTCAGCTTATCACCCGCAGACAGATGGTCAGTCGAAACGCACGATCCAGACTCTTGAGGATATGTTGAGATCTTGTACGCTCGACTTTGGCGGTTCATGGGAAGATCACCTGCACCTGGTGGAGTTCTCGTATAATAACAGTTTCCAAGCTAGCATCCAGATGGCACCGTTCGAGGCACTGTATGGTAGGAAGTGCAGATCCCCACTAGCATGGGACGATGTTGGAGAAAGGCAGATGCTTGGTCCCGAGTTGATCACTCAGACAGTTGAGGTGGTCAGGAGAGTCAGAGATCATCTTCGCGTTGCACAAGATCGTCAGCGCCATTGGGCCGATTCTCATCGACGTCCCCTTGAATTTTCTGTCGACGACCATGTATTCCTTAGGATCTCGCCTAACCGGGGCGTCATTCGTTTCGACGTATGGGGAAAGCTTAGTCCTAGGTATATAGGGTCGTTCGACATCCTGGAGCGAATAGGAGATGTGTCCTATCGTCTCACTCTTCTGCCATCTCTGAGTGAGGTGCATGACGTGTTTCATGTATCCCAACTACGACGGTATATTCCGGACCCGAGCCACATCCTGGATCATTCGGAATTGTTTGTTGGTAACAACCTTTCGTATGAGGAGAGGCCTGTATCCATATTGGACCAAAGAGAGAAGATACTCAAGAACAAGACTATTAAGTTAGTCCGTGTTGCTTGGGGTCATCACTCCTTGGATGAGTCAACGTGGGAGCGTGAGGATGATATCCGATCGCGATATCCCGACCTGTTTGACTCGTAAGGTATAATGTCTTTCTTATGCCTTACGCTCTAAATTCCTTGCTTGAAATGAATGATTGCATGGTAGATTGCTTGAATATAGCTTGTCCTTGCCTCTCTAGCCTCTTAATTTAATTCCGAGGATGGAATTCTTTTAAGGTGGATAGAGTTGTGATGACCATAGTTCGTATTACGTATTTTAGAATACGTGTACGTTTCTGACTCGTATTGCATGTCTCCTGGCTTGGTTCGGCTTATTTGGGTTGTGTCACGCCCCAGAACCAGAATACTGGAGAGCGGGGGCGGACATAGCCAGCTACGTATATTGAAATAGAATACATCTCAACTATACGGTCACGACTGTCAAGATATGAGGGTTTACTACAAGCAAGCAGTCTCTTAAGGTCAAGCCTATTGTCTCAATCTCCAGCAATTAACAGAGTTACAAGATGTTAGAGTATCAAATATATATATATAAGGCGTCCCAAATATTACATATCGGATGATCATGAAGCTAGTCGTACAAAATGATAGGACTAGGAAGAGTTCGGTCATACATGATCAACCCTAGGATTTGTTAATCATGTTTACAGCCCGTAGGCAGACAGTAAATAAATGTACATCGAGCTAACAGGTGCTCGTCGGCTAAACGCCTCAAAAGAATAAATTTACATATAAGTGGGTGAAACAAAAAGGGAAAACCCACTCGTAGCCCGGGTTCCGTCTAGTGTTCACCATTGGGCTGGAAGCTTGGTAGATCCTCGGGAGCTGCTCCAAAATCTGGCCACACAAAACCAGCTGGGTCAAACCCCAGAATGAGCAAGTGGCACAAGGAGGCCACAAATAAGAACAAAAGCCAGCAAATCAGAACATAAAGAATAAAAGAAAGTACAAGTAGTAAAGTACACAGGGCGATAAACGACTAGGAACGTGGAACCATTCCGGGAGCCAGGTTACAATCCTTAAACCAAACAAGGACCGGGATTGTACCCCTTCGCCTGAATAGCTCACTGTCTCTACCCATTTATCGTTAGAGATAAGTAAAACAATCATGATCAAGAGTTCCAGGTACAGGGGCTAGACAAGACTTAGACAGAGCTGGACACCATTCATTCACAATCGGCCAAGAAAGTACTACGGCTTACTACTTTAACTAACTAGGGTTATCACAAGCCTAATTACTAACAAGATGCAAGTGAGAATTTCCAGTCCCAAGCCCTGCAGACCATCCAGTTATCCTTCCGCGGGTTGAGAGTTATAGGTGGGTACATTGCCCGGGAGACAAATGTACCCTTAGGTGACTTAGAGGGTGCAACACATGACAGTGTGCTGGAAATGTGCTCTACTCGTCGGCAAGCTACAAGTTCGTTAAAGCGCCCAGATAACGAGATTGCTTGTGACTGGGAATTCTCCATGTTCTAGTTTGATCTAATAATTAGCCTAATCTAATTTAGCGCGAGTCCCTGGCCGTGGTACCCAGGAAGTCACGTCCTAGACATGATGCAAGACAAGATAAGTGGATTGTACAAGAAGGAGCACCCACGGTGTCAAGTTGATTATACGAGTCAAGTTACAAGTTACAAGTCAAGTCAAGTCAGGTCAAGTACAGGTCAAGTCAAGTACATGTTAAGAGTGCGCCGCCACGGGCCACTATCAAGTCAGGTTGGTCATGTCAGAAGTGCACCACTACGGGTCACTGTCATGTTATGCTAGTTCCTTGTCATGCCATGCCATGTACAATAGTCATTCCAAACATATTAAGTAAATAAAGTTCATGACAAAAGGCGTAAAATAGGCGTAAAATATCTAATAAAATACCAATATACAGGGCTATAGAAGAGCCAAGATTAAGGAAAAATAAACCAAATCTCCATGATTGGACAGATTGCGCAAGGGTCCCTGGGGTCGGGTTGCGCAGGAGTCAAGTGTGCCAGGGGCCAACTGCGCAGGAGTGAGCTGCACAGGAGTCGGCTTGCGCTGAACTGGTTGGCGCAGGGGTCAGATTGCGCATGAGTGGATGGCGCAGGGTAGGATTGCGCATGAGTGGAGTACGCAGGGATAGATGGCGCATGGACAGACTGCGCATGAGCGGACTGCACATGAGCAGACTGCGCATGAGCAGACTGCGCATGAGCAGACTGCGCATGAATCCATGCGCACTCGGGTTGAGCGCAGTTCGCCAAGGGGCAAGCTGCGCGGTCGGCGCTGCGCTAAGGAGCGCTCGCCGAGGGGGAATGCGCAATCCAGCCCTGCGCTAAAGAGCGCAGGCTGCTGTCTTCTTCTCCAGGCCGAGAAGAAGACTCCAAGAACTCTAAGGTTCAAAACTTCATATCTTGGTAAAATCAAAACCAAATCTAGATTTTCAAAGGTCTAACTTGAGTAAAATTGAATTCTCTTCCACATGGAAGCATCAAAACCCACAAAAATCCAACCAAAATAGATCAAAACCATGTAAATTCAAAAATAGTCAAAACCTAGATTTAGAACAATGGAGACTCCAAATCATAAAATGTCAAGTTCTAATATTGATCACCATGGCCTAATCTAGCTAATGAACAAATAAAAAGTGATGCTTATTTGATGGCAAAGTGCACTTGCCTATGGGTTGGGGAGTTGTGTGGAAGAAGGAAGAAGAAGAATTTAAAAGAAATTAATGGAGTTATGGAGGAGAGAGAAGAAGTTGGTGGGTTTTAATGAGGGTGGTTGTGATGGAATGGAGGTGGAGAATAGGCTAAGGTGTTCCACTCATGATGAACCAAACCAAACCAAACCAACTCCACAAAATAAAACCAAGCCATGGTCCAAAACCCATTTACGAGAACCCGAATCCACAAGTCGAGAAAATAAAATACGTGTCGAAATCAAATTACGAGTACAAATACGAAATACAGGAAATGGGGGTGACAACTCTACCCACCTTCAAAGAATTTCGTCCTCGGAATTTAATCAAGGAGCTAGAGATTGCCACGATAAGCTATACTAAGCACAGGCAAGCTACACTAAGCAGTTCAATCATACAATCATACAATGCAAGCAAGGAAAGGGAAAGCGTAAGACATAAGAAAGACTTTATACCTCACGAGTCAAACAGGTAGGGATATCGCGATCGGATGTCGTTCTCACGCTCCCACGTTGACTCACCTAGAGAGTGATGACCCCAAGCAATACGGACTAAGTTAATAGTCTTGTTCTTGAGCGTCTTTTCTCTCCGGTCCAATATAGACACGGGCCTCTCCTCATACGAAAGGTTGGTACCAACAACCAATTCCGAATGATCTAGGATATGGCTCGGGTCCGGGATGTACCATCTTAATTGGGATACATGGAATATATCATGTACCTCACTTAGCGACGGCGAAAGAGCGAGACGATAGGACACATCGCCTACTCGCTCCAGAATATCGAACGGCCCTATATACCTAGGACTAAGCTTTACCCGCACGCAAAAACGAATGATGTCGCGGGTAGGCGAGATCCTAAGGAATACATGGTCACCGACGGCAAATTCTAAGGGACGCCGATAAGCATCGGCCCGATGGCGCTGGCGATCCTGAGCAACTCGGAGGTGATCTCTGACTTTCCTGACCACTTCAACCGTCTGAGAAATCAGTTCTGGACCGAGCATCTGCCTCTCTCCGACATCGTCCCATGCTAACGGGGATCTGCACTTCCTGCCATACAGAGCCTCTAAGGGTGCCATCTGGATACTGGCCTGGAAACTATTATTGTACGAGAATTCCACCAAGTGCAGGTGATCCTCCCACGAACCACCGAAGTCTAGGGAACACGACCGCAATATATCTTCGAGAGTTTGTATAGTACGCTCTGACTGCCCATCTGTCTGCGGATGATACGCTGAGCTGAACTTGAGATGAGTCCCCAAACTTTGATGAAGACTGCACCAGAAGTGCGATGTGAATCTCGTATCCCTGTCTGATACTATGCTGACTGGCACTCCGTGAAGTCGGACGATCTGCCTGAGATACATCTCTGCTAGCTGCGCCGTCGACTGTCCAACTCTAAATGGAAGAAAGTGTGCCACCTTGGTAAGCCTGTCTACAATGACCCAAATAGCATCTCTGCCTGCCGGAGATCTGGGTAACCCAGTCACGAAATCCATGGTTATGTGTTCCCATTTCCATTCTGGGATCGGTAAAGGTTGAAGAAGTCCAGCTGGCCTCTGATGTTCAGCCTTGACTTGTTGGCAAACCAAACATTGAGAGACATACCGGGCTATCTCCCTCTTCATACCATTCCACCAAAAGTGTTGACGAATATCTCGGTACATCTTTGTGCTGCCGGGGTGGATGGAATACTGCGAACTGTGAGCCTCTGCCATGACTTCCTGTCTGATATCTCCACTGGGTACACAAAGATGCGTGCCGTGTCGAAGCGTACCATCCTCATGAATACATAACTCTGGCCTTCTTCCTGCCTCGCACTCTGCTCTGAGCCGCTGAATCTTAGAATCTGTTAACTGTGCGATCCGGATCCTCTCAACTACAGTGGACTGAATCTGTAGGCTGGCCATCAGGGCCACATTGGAAGGAAGAACCACTTTAATTCCCATCTGAAGATCCGACAATAACTCTGGTTGCGCCGTCAGAAAATAAACTCCGGCTCTCCGGCTCAACGCATCTGCCACAACGTTGGCCTTCCCTGGATGATACTACAAATCCATATCGTAGTCCACCAGTAGCTCGAGCCATCTTCTCTGCCGCATATTAAGATCCTTCTGGGTGAAAACATACTTCAGGCTCTTATGATCAGTAAACATCTCCACTCTGTCTCCGTACAAGTAGTGCCTCCACAACTTAAGTGCAAACACTACTACTGCTAGCTCCAAGTCGTGGGTCAGGTAATTCTTCTCATGATCACGGAGTTGACACGACGCATAAGCAATTACCTTCCCATGCTGTATCAAAACACATCCCAATCCTCTGCCTGAAGCGTCGCAATAAACTGTGAATCCTCCGGTCCCATCTGGAAGGGTGAGAATGGGAGCCGTTATCAAACCTCGCTTCAACTTCTCAAATGATTCCTGACATTCTGCTATCCAAACGAATGGCACATCCTTGCAGGTCAACTGGGTCATCGGTGCTAAAATCCTTGCAAAATCAGAGACGAACCGCCGGTAGTAGCCGGCCAATCCAAGAAAGCTGAGAACTTCTGCCACTGAGCTGGGTACTGGCCAAGACTCGATGGCCATAATCTTCTGGGGATCCACTTCCACTCCTCCTCGGGTAATGATGTGACCCAAGTACGAAATGCGATCGAGCCAGAACTCGCATTTACTGAACTTGGCGTACAACTGGTGCTCCCTAAGCGTCTGAAGGACGATCCTGAGATGCTCCTCATGCTCTGCTTTACTCTTGCTGTAGACCAAGATGTCATCAAGGAACACTATCATAAATTGATCCAAGTAAGGCATGAAAATATGGTTCATGAGGTCCATGAATACTGTCGGCGCATTGGTCGCTCCAAAGGGCATAACTAGAAACTCCCAATGCCCGTACCTAGATCTGAACGCCGTCTTCGGGATGTCCTGCTCTTTGACTCTGATCTGGTGGTATCTTGACCGCAAGTCTATCTTCGAGAAAATTGAAGCCCCCTTGAGTTGATCAAACAAGTCATCTATTCTCGGGAGAGGGTATCTGTTCTTGATTGTCACTGAGTTCAAGGTACGATAATCTACACATAGCCTAGATGTACCATCTTTCTTTTTCACAAGAAGCATCGGGGCTCCCCAAGGCGATCCACTTGCACGAATGAATCCCTTGGTCCTGAGTACAAAATCTCCAACTCTGAAGGCGCCATTCTGTAGACTCGCTCTGATACTGGTGCTGTCCCGGGAATCAAGTCGATGGTGAACTCGATCTCCCGCTCTGGTGGCATCCCTGGAAGTTCCTCTGGGAAGACATCTGGAAACTCTTCAACTATCCGGGGCAACTGCACTGCTGCTACTGCCATCCGCAATACTGGGGGAGGAGGCTCCACGGCGCCTCTGGAAAATGAAAACTCTGGCTCTCCGAGAATACTAAAGACAACTCTGCCAACATGGCAGTCTATCCTAGCATAATGGTTCCTCAACCAATCCATGCCTAGGACTACATCATAGTCTGCCATAGGAAACTCTATGAGCCTAGCGGGGAACTCTCTACCGCTAACTACGATCCGACACGAGAAAAACACCCGATCTACTCCCACAAGACCATTACCAGTAAGTATATTGAGCCTCACTGATAATGACTCGGGCTCCAATCCTATCCGTGTCGCGAATCGTGCAGACATGAATGAATGCGATGCACCAGAATCAAATAATACAGATGCTGGAAAAGTGTTGATGAGAATAGTACCTGCCACTACCTCACCTGGTGTAACTTCTTCTTCCATGGTCATCATCATAGCCTGACCTCTAACTGCGGGTCCCCTCTGCTGGAAACCTCTCTGTCAGTTCTGTACTGGAGCCTGGGTGAACTGCTGCTGGTTCTGCTGCTAAAAGGCCTGGACCTGAGGCAACAATGGCCTCGGGTACTGCTGCTGCTGCTGGACTGGAACTGGGGCTGGTCCTCTCACCGAAGAACTAGAAAGGTTGGATGATGATGGACCTCCCCTATTCGGACAGGTCCCTATCTGGTGGTCTGCTCCTCCACAAGCCATGTACAATCCCTGTGCCCTACGACACTCTGCCACTACATGGCCCGGCTTCCCGCAATGAGAACATCCCACCGCGGAAGACTGCTTCTGCTTCTGCTTCTGCTGCTGCGGGTATGTCGGTGTCGAATGCTGAACCGACGTCACTGAGGCCGCCCGCCTCGGAGTTCCAATGGTTATACCCCTAGCTGACGGGAATGGAGCTGAAGATTGGTGCATCTGGTTGTGGGACCGCTTCCTGCCTCCGGTCCTGTCCAAAATTCTCCGGGAGGTATACTCATGCCTCCTTGCTACCTTCAACACTGCATCGAACGTCTGGTGCTCGAACTGCTCCACAGCCAATAATATCTCTAAGTGCAGCCCTTGCTGGAACCGCTGAGCCCTATCGAACTCGGTCCCCACCAAAGTGGGGGTGAACCTACTCAGCCTGGAAAACTCGGTCGCATAGCCATCGACCGTCCTGTCTCCTTGCTTCAAGTTGGTGAATCTGGTCTGCAGGTCGTACCGTGCCACCGCATCGAAGTACTTTGTCTGGAACCTCTCTCTGAACGTCGTCCAAGTGACTGGTGCCGCTAACCCCATGGCCTGAGCTGTCCACCAATCGCGAGCCAAGTCTAACAACTGTAGGCGTACCACCGCCACCTTCTCATTTTCAGGTGTCCTAGCTGCTTCTAGAACCACCTCGGTATCCTAAAGCCAAGCGTCCGCGGCAATCGCATCTTCACTGCCGTCAAAGAAGGGAGGGTTCAAGCGCTTGAAACCGTTGGCCGCCTGATTCCCTTGGGGACCTCCTCGGTTTAGTGCATCCTGAACTTCCTGGTGCAAGGCGTCGCCTCGACGATCTTGGGATGCAAGCAGTTCTCTGATAAGCCCTACCAAAGGTCCCTCATCCTGTCTAGCTGGTTGAACGGGCGGAGCTGCCTGAACTGGAGGTTCTGAGCCTCCGGGAAGCATAACTCGGAAGGCTACTCCAGAGTGCTGAGCTTGATCTTCCTGGCGCTGGGGTGCTTGTTGAGCTTCCTCTGGCTGATTGGCAGGTCCGGGAGCAATGCCGCTGAAGAAGACGACATAGGGAACAGTAAGGAAAGGACCAGGACAGATCAATGATACAAGCATGTGATCAGGTCAAGAATCTCAGGGATTTGAAGATACGAGCAGAGATCAAGGACGAATATTGATTGAGACATCTATTCGGTAAACCCTCACATTTCTTGATTGACAAGACCTGCATGGGCTACCACTTAAACCATGTCATGCCCCAGAACCAGAATACTGGAGAGCGGGGGTGGACATAGCCAGCTACGTATATTGAAATAGAATATATCTCAACTATACGGTCAGGGCTGTCTAGATATGAGGGTTTACTACAAGCCAGCAGTCTCTTAAGGTCAAGCCTATTGTCTCAATCTCCAGCAATTAACAGAGTTACAAGATGTTAGAGCATCAAATATATATATAAGGCGTCCCAAATATTACATATCGGATGATCATGAAGCTAGTCGTACAAAATGATAGGACTAGCAAGAGTTCGGTCATACATGATCAACCCTAGGATTTGTTAATCATGTTTACAGCCCGTAGGCAGACAGTAAATAAATGTGCATCGAGATAACAGGTGCTCGTCGGCTAAACGCCTCAAAATAATAAATTTACATATAAGTGGGTGAAACAAAAAGAGAAAATCCACTCGTAGCCCGGGTTCTGTCTAGTGTTCACCATTGGGCTGGAAGCTTGGTAGATCCTCGGGAGCTGCTCCGAAATCTGGCCACACAAAACCAGCTGGGTCAAACCCCAGAAAGAGCAAGTGCCACAAGGAGGCCACAAATAAGAACAAAAGCCAGCAAATCAGAACATAAAGAATAAAAGAAAGTACAAGTAGTAAAGTACACAGGGCGATAAACGACTAGGGACGTGGAACCATTCCGGGAGCCAGGTTACAATCCTTAAACCAAACAAGGACCGGGATTGTACCCCTTCGCCTGAATAGCTCACTGTCTCTACCCATTTATCGTTAGAGATAAGTAAAACAATCATGATCAAGAGTTCCAGGTACAGGGGCTAGACAAGACTTAGACAGAGCTGGACACCATTCATTCACAATCGGCCAAGAAAGTACTACGGCTTACTACTTTAACTAACTAGGGTTATCACAAGCCTAATTACTAACAAGATGTAAGTGAGAATTTCCAGTCCCAAGCCCTGCAGACCATCCAGTTATCCTTCCGCGAGTTGAGAGTTATAGGTGGGTACATTGCCCGGGAGACAAATGTACCCTTAGGTGACTTAGAGGGTGCAACACATGACAGTGTGCTGGAAATGTGCTCTACTCGTCGGCAAGCTACAAGTTCGTTAAAGCGCCCAGATAACGAGATTGCCTGTGACTGGGAATTCTCCATGTTCTAGTTTGATCTAATAATTAGCCTAATCTAATTTAGCGCGAGTCCCTGGCCGTGGTACCCAGGAAGTCACGTCCTAGACATGATGCAAGACAAGATAAGTGGATTGTACAAGAAGGAGCACCCACGGTGTCAAGTTGATTATACGAGTCAAGTTACAAGTTACAAGTCAAGTCAAGTCAGGTCAAGTACAGGTCAAGTCAAGTACATGTTAAGAGTGCGCCGCCACGGGCCACTATCAAGTCAGGTTGGTCATGTCAGAAGTGCACCACTACGGGTCACTGTCATGTTATGCTAGTTCCTTGTCATGCCATGCCATGTACAATAGTCATTCCAAACATATTAAGTAAATAAAGTTCATGACAAAAGGCGTAAAATAGGCATAAAATATCTAATAAAATACCAATATACAGGGCTATAGAAGAGCCAAGATTAAGGAAAAATAAACCAAATCTCCATGATTGGACAGATTGCGCAAGGGTCCCTGGGGTCGGGTTGCACAGGAGTCAAGTGCGCCAGGGGCCAACTGCGCAGGAGTGAGCTGCGCAGGAGTCGGCTTGCGCTGAACTGGTTGGCGCAGGGGTCAGATTGCGTATGAGTGGATGGCGCAGGGTCAGATTGCGCATGAGTGGAGTGCGCAGGGATAGATGGCGCATGGGCAGACTGTGCATGAGCGGACTGCGCATGAGCAGACTACGCATGAGCAGACTGCGCATGAATCCATACGCACTCGGGTTGAGCGCAGTTCGCCAAGGGGCAAGCTGTGTGGTCGGCGCTGCGCTAAGGAGCGCTGGCCGAGGGGGAATACGCAATCTAGCCCTGCGCTAAAGAGCGTAGGCTGCTGTCTTCTTCTCCAGGCCGAGAAGAAGACTCCAAGAACTCTAAGGTTCAAAACTTCATATCTTGGTAAAATCAAAACCAAATCTAGATTTTCAAAGGTCTAACTTGAGTAAAATTGAATTCTCTTCCACATGGAAGCATCAAAACCCACAAAAATCCAACCAAAATAGATCAAAACTATGTAAATCCGAAAATAGTCAAAACCTAGATTTAGAACAATGGAGACTCCAAATCACAAAATGTCAAGTTCTAATATTGATCACCATGGCCTAATCTAGCTAATGAACAAATAAAAAGTGGTGCTTATTTGATGGCAAGGTGCACTTGCCTATGGGTTGGGGAGTTGTGTGGAAGAAGGAAGAAGAAGAAGTTAAAAGAAATTAATGGAGTTATGGAGGAGAGAGAAGAAGTTGGTAGGTTTTAATGAGGGTGGTTATGATGGAATGGAGGTGGAGAATAGGCTAAGGTGTTCCACTCATGATGAACCAAACCAAACCAACTCCACAAAATAAAACCAAGCCATGGTCCAAAACCCATTTACGAGAACCCGAATCCACAAGTCGAGAAAATAAAATACGTGCCGAAATCAAATCACGAGTACAAATACGAAATACAGAAAATGGGGGTGACAGGTTGGCTTGGTTCGACTTGGGTTGCTTATTGGTTCATCATGAACCAAGGGGAAAACCCTTACCTACCACCACCATCCCCATTTATTAACCTAACACCCTTTCTCTCTCCTCATTCACTCTTCTTCTTCCTCACCATTACTCTCCACCTACACCCAAGAGCCCTAGACAAGTGCAACTTGCTTCATAATGGATCTCAAGTTTTATTGTTCCATTCCCTTCTTTACATAATTATAAGCCTCTTTAGAACTTAGAGTTTTTGATTTTTATGGATAGATTCTTCTAGATCTACATTATAACTTTGGGATTTCATGAGTTCATGGAGTTTTCTTGGTTTTGATCTACTAAAACTTGTTATTTTTGAAAACTAATAGTTCCATGAGCAAGAGCACGAAATTTTGTATGAATTTGGTTTTTGATTCACCTCATTTCGAGTTAAAATAAAGTTTTTATGGCCAAAACAAGTTTTCTGAATTTTTCAAGTCGGCTGAGTAAAATTTTACGCAGGGAACCCTGATATTGCATATTTTACGCTGGATAGCATCCAGAGTGTAAGATTTTACGCTGGATAGCATCCAAAATGTAAGATTTTACGCAGAAAACCCTGATATTGTGTATTTTACGCTAGATAGCATCCAGAATATAAGATTTTACGCAAGGAACCCTGAATTTGCGTATTTTACGCTGGATAGCATCCAGAATGTGAAATTTTACACTGGAAACCTTCCCTTTTGCGTATTTTACGCAGAATTAAATTTTTGGCATAAAAAGTGCATAGAATGACTGTTTTTGCCAAGTTTAGCTATTTTCTAGCCAGAATTTCGAAAAACTTAAAACATGAAAGTTTTAGATCTTTGTCTTGCCTTTCCGAATATCTCTGGAGCACCTTATTTTGAGTTCGTATGTGGAAGTTATCTTCCGTCTCCCCTGGGCCGCATGATTCCTCCACAACTCTTGCACCCTGTTTATATTTAGTTATTGCATATACGCTTATACCCGGTTAAATGTTAATTTTATATATGTTCCATGACATAATGGTGACCAGTTGTGGTACACTTTTGACAAATAACATGACATGATAGTGGCCCGTCATAGCGCACTCTTGACAGTAAATTTGACATGATATATATCTCGAATGTTGTTGCGACGGCTAGCATGTCTTGACAGAATTGAATGACCTGGACACCGTGGGTGATTACGTTTGTACAAATAAACCAGTACTATCTTATATCATGTCTAGGATAGGGATCCCTGAGTACCACGGTCAGGGATACCTACAGTAATTGACAAAGGCTAATAAACTAGAATAATTCAGTAGACATGAAGAGATTCCCAGCTATAGGCAATCCCGTTATCTGGGCGCATTAAGTGGACTTATAGCCTACCGACGAGTAGGGCACATTTCCAGCACACAGTCACGTGTTGCATTCTTCATAAACGGACATTCGACCTGGATAATCGGATGGTCTGCAGGACTTGTGGCTGTTAGGATAATCTCATTGCATCTTGCTAATAACTAGGCCTGTGATAACCCTAGTTAGTTAAAAGTATCAAGTCGTACTCTTGATTGGCCGTGATTGATTGGATGGAGTTTATTCCAGCTTAGTCTTATCCTGATCATGTGCAAGATTGTGACATGACATGATTATTGATGCTTTCCTTAATAATAATGATCGGGGGTCCAGTTCTGTTCAGGCAAAGGGTTACAACCCCGATCCTTGTTTGGTTTAAGGGTTGTAACCTGGCTCCCGGAGCAGTTCTGTGTCCTCTTTTCGTTTATTGTCTTATTGCAATCCTATGCCATGTTCGTCATGTTTTACCTTACCTTAATACCATGATTATTTATACTGGCCTCAGCGATAAAGATCGGGGGTCCAGTTCTGTTCAGGCGAAGGGTTACAACCCCGGACCTTGTTTGGTTTAAGGGTTGTAACCTGGATCCCGGGGCAGTTCTGTGTTCTCTCTTCGTTTATTGTCTTCAATGTACCAATAGTATTTAAGATGGGTTTCTATTCAGGTGAAGGGCTGCAACCCCGGTCCTTGTTTGGTTTAAGGGTTGTGACCTGGCTACTTGAATGGTTTCCTCGTACTCAGTTTACTGTTGTTATCTCTATTATTATCAGTTCTTTATTTATTACCTTTAATATTCTATTGTGATATGCTGGTTTTAGTTCCTAAATGAAGCCTCCTTGTGGCACTTGCTCTTTCTGGGGTCAGACCCAGCTGGTTTTGTGTGGCCAGATATCGGAGCAGTACCAGAGGATCCACCTGTCTTTCAGCCAGATGGTGACCACCAGGCGTAATCCTGGCAACGAGTGGGTTTCTTTTGTCCTTCCACTTTATTGTAAAAATTATTCTTTTGAGGCGTTTAGCCGGCGAGCACGTGTTAGCTCGTATTGCACCTTTATTTACTGTCCGCCTACTGGTTGTAACATGATTAACAGATCCTAGGGTTGATCATGTATGACTGAACTCTTGCTATTCTTGACATTTTGTACGACTAGCTTCATGATTATCCAATATATAATGTATGGGACGCCTTGCCATTATATATTTGGTGCTCTGACATCTTGTAACTATTATTGCTTGCTTGAGATTGAGACAATAGGTTGGTTCATGTCACTCCCCGTTCCCGGAATGCGTATTTTTATACATGTACAACTCATAAGTATTTATTTAGTATTTATCATGTATTATCCTGTATTTAAATTCCTATAATTTTATGTTAATTAATTATCTGCTCTTTAATTTTCATGTTAATTAATTTCCTGCAATTTTATTTCTGTATTTTATTTTTCTATATTTTATTTCCTGCTTTAGTCTTATTGGGTTCTCGGGTTCATGGTGGACAACCCGTCCCAACACCCCACCTACCACCACTCCCCCTATTTAAAGCCACCCTCTCCCTTCTCTCTCCTCATTTACTTCTTCTTCACCATTTACTTCTTCTTCTCCTTCCTCATCACTTCTCCACCTAACCAGCAGCAGCAGTAGGCAAGTGCAAAGTTGCTTCTACATGAGAATCATGTTTTTATGGTTCATTTGGCTTCTTCTTATGATTCTAAGAGAGTTTACTACTTAGTATTTTGGATTTTATTGGCTTGTTTCTTCTAGATCTAAGTTTTTGTATTCGGCTGTTCATGGGTTCTTGGTCCACCAACTTTGCGTGTATTTTTTCTGGCACTGGAGCGAAGGCTCCATAGGACTTGGAGTTCGGGAAATGTTGTAGGCACACGTTCTTACGTGCTCGCGTAAAACATCAGCCCAGTCACGCACACGTCTTTACGTGTTTGCGTGTATTTTTGTCACGCACACATCTTTGAGTGCGTGCGTGAATTTTGAGTCACGCTCATGTCTTGTACTTGTGTGCGTGACTTTCACGCCCATGACTTTGTACTTGCGTGCGTGACTTTTTCACGCTCAAGCAGTGCGTGCGTGTATTTTCAGTCACGCCAACGTTCTCAGGAGCGTGCGTGTATTTTTAGTCACGCTAACGTTCTCAGGAGCGTGCGTGTGTTTTTTGTCACGCCCACTCTGTGCGTGCGTGTATTTTTAGTCACGCTAACGTTCTCAGGAGCGTGCGTGTATTTTTAGTCACGCTAACGTTCTCAGGAGCGTGCGTGTATTTTTAGTCACGCAGACATCCATGAGTGCGTGTATTTTTAGTCACGCACACGTCCTTTCATGTCAGCGTGAATTTTGAGTTACGCACCATCTTTGCATGCGGGCGTGGATTTCTTATCATTTTTACGCTCACTCCTACTAACTTGGCGTGCTTTTTACACGCACGATTCTTGCGTGACTTTTGGCCTTAGCATGGACTTGTTAGCGTGACTTCCTGGCTTGGGTGTTACTATTTGTTCTATAACTTAATCATTTAATGATGGCATGATAATTCTTCTATTAAATTCTTACGCCTTTTTGCATAAACTTGATAAATCATGATATGTTAATATTGTTAATATAGATTGTTATGTGGAATGTGTCATGTGCCTTGATTGATCCATGGATACCCAGTATGACTAGAACTTAGCTCTGAGGAGTTCTAGGCTCGACCCCATGTAATACTAATTGATTCTCATGCCTTGTCACCATTAATAATGATTGTGACATTGACTAATAATTGATCATGCGTTCCTAATTGGAACTAAGAGACTGGCTAGTCGTCTTATTGAATTGAATAAATGAGACACGTTCATGTAATGAACTATTGTACTCGATTAGCCGATCCCGAATATTGGCATACAGGCACATGCAGGCTTCAAATTATTTATTTATTTATTTATTTATTTATTTAATTATTTATTTTCTTACAAAAACCAGCATGTGTACTTTATAGTCAAGGCATGATTACTCCGTGGTTAGATTTGATTGTTGCATCACGCTATGTAAGACCTACAACATAGCTGCATGGGTATCGTTGTAGAGTTGCGCATATCGTGCCCCGTACAAAAGTACTCATTTGAATGACCATGATCCACGGCATGAGATTTCGCTTAACGTAGAGACTATTAAGTTAAATAAAATAATGATGGCATGGAGAGAATGGATTCCCGAGTTCTTACATGGCAGCGCCCTTGGGACGAGTAGTACCCGACGGGCCGGCTGGTTCCCACAGATACTGTAAACCTGCCACACGGGCAGGGAGCAGTATCTGCTTTTATTATTATTGTATATTGTATATTGACGGGCGTCCTGCTAGGACTCGTCTAATTCATGCATGGCGTACATGATTAACTGGATAGACTAGCCTTGCTCGCACATAGTAAGAACTGAGGAATCCCTAATTGCATAATTCCAGGATAACTTGGAACTCACATTAGCAAGCCGTGGTAGTTGATTGGCCGTTCAAGATGATTTGTTTGCGTACTGCACTACTCTGTTACCTAACTGGGATGATCATAATGTCAGGACATGACGGGCCAACTTCTGTCCTTGTTTGGTTGGGAGGTTGGTTCGAAGTATCGTGATGTGATGTGAATCCTAGTGGAAAGCAGAGATCTATTATTATATTCTCTTACTTATTGGTTTAATCCTTCATATCGTGCTCCCTTGTGGTACTTGCTATTAGAGGTCTAACCTCTCTGGTTTTGCATGGCCAGATTTAGAGCCGGTCCCCGAGGATCCAGCTTACTTCTACCTCCAAGATGGTCAACACTAGAGGGATGATTGCAGGAGGACTCGAGTGGGTTCCTTACTTCACCACTCGTTTTGTTACTTACTTTATACCTAGCCGTTTGGCACCGACATGTTAGTCGGATTGTCTTGTACTTACTTTTGCATAATTGTAATTAAGTCAGACTGCAGCTGATAACAATTGTGTATACTTTGCTATACCATCTGGCTATGTTTTGTAAAGCCAGATCTCAAGAACATTTTGACCGAGCATTTGGGACGCCTTACTGCTTATTCTCACGTGTTCTCTATTACTGTTTCTTGCTTGAATAATTGAGACAATAGATGTAAAGTGACCATAGTAAGACTTTCATGTAGTATGCACCCCCTCGTCTGGTTAGACAGCATTGATCGTATTATACGGTATTCATCTACCCGTAATACGTAGCTGGCTGAGTCATTCTCCCGCTCTCCAGTATTCTGGTTCTGGGACGTGACAGTTCATGACCATAGGAGACTGTTGGCTTGTAGTTAAACCCTCATGTATCTAGACAGCCGTGATCGTATAGCGAGGTGGGTTGCACTTCAATATACGTAGCTGGCTGTGTACGCCCCCGCTCTCCAGTATTCTGGTTCTGGGGCGTTACAGGAACACTCAATACCGGTATATCACAATAGTATAACAATCAACGCAAACAAGAGTAAAAGTCTACAACCAACATATGATAGGAACAAACACTAAAAATAATCCACATGAATAGTATATCCACATGAATCCACAACCAATACTGAAAGTCTACACCGGTACATCACAATAGTATATCCACATGAATCCACAACCAATACTGAAAGTCTACACAAACAAATAATCAACATAAACAAACACTAAAAAAATACTAGAATCTCATAAAACAGTCCTAACTCGGACTATTGCGGATCTGGAGGAGGAGCACCGCCGTGCCTCAAGGATAGGAATATCTCGTACTCCTCCTGTGAAATCGTCACCGATGAAGAAGGTAGTGACGTCGGTGGAGTCGGAGGTAGTGACGCCGACGGAGTCGACGATGATGAAGGCGCACTCGGAGGACAATAACGCTCCAACGCTGCTAGTCGCTGGTGGTAGGAATCCATGGTAGATAACAGCCTCGTACTGCTATCAACTATCGAATCATGCATCAACATCAGCCCTTCGCCCATCAACGTCAGAAGCAAAATCTGGATATTCTCGATTAAAGTGCTTCTATGCTTCTCCATCAGATGGGTGATCCAACACTCCTTTGGTCTGTTCCCGCTTATGCCAACTCATATTTTCTGCAGTTTCCTTCACCATAAACAACTGCTGCAACCGCGACATCAACAGCAAGTAGTGTATCGAATCGGTAGGCTTTCTTGCACCGACAGACTTTCCTCTACCACTGCCCTTGTAGCGATCAGCACCATAATATCTGCAGGCGTCTTCATCCTTGTCATCTTTATAGTACAACATGCACCCGTTGCGAATGCATCAATTTTTTCGTATCCCATCCAGAGCGATCTTACCATCCTCTTAGACTGGTAAAAGTCTTTAGGCAACTTAGCACTCTCAGACAATATTTCTATAATCAACTCCATAAGTCGGTTGTAGCAATCTTGCGACATATTAAAATCGAACTTAATGCTAAATAATCTTGTAACAACCTGCAACGGTAAATGATCCTCACAACCAGGATATAATGGAGTCCTTGCATTCTCCAGCAACTCCATGAACTTTGTAGCATTGGCGTTCGGTGCCTCTTTAGGTGCTTCATAATTGTCCGGATCGAAACTAGGCTCCGTCGAGTCAAAAATCATGTTCACCAACCCATCGTCATAAGCAGCATGGTTGTGGACATCCACATAAGGCTCATACTCCGATGCTAAAGACACAAGTTCTCCGTGCGTGCTCCACTGTTAGTAATTCGGCGTGAAACCCTTCGAGTATAAATGATATGTGACTTCCACTTCTGGATGATATTTTAAGTTACGACATCTCACACACGGACACTTAATTTTGGTACCGTCCATGTACTGAGGGAACGCCTTGGCAAACTGCAGGAACTGTTGTACACCCTCTATGAATTCATCCCGCACACCGCACATGTCATCAGGATGACGGTTGTACATCCAAGAATGATTCCACAGATAGTAATTCAGCTCCATATCTATTTGAGGATAATTCTGTAAGATAGATACATGCACATCGTTGAAAGACTTGTAAAAGTAATAGGCACATTAATCATGACATATCCTAAACATTGAAATAGAATTCCAAGTAATCATGATACAACAAGTGGTAATAGTGTATCACATGACATAACCATATGACCAATATTTTGAGGGGTGCTATAGTGTATCAGAATTGATACTCAAAAGCACCAATGGCATACTTGGTATCAGAACATATATATTAGAAGGGGCAGATCTGGGCACAAGCAACTACCTAATGGTGGCGTCTGTATCAACTTGACATAGGCCATCATGTTACTATGTCAAGTACAGACTATCGGTATTAGCGAGTGCAGTACCATGTATACTTGATAGAGGAAAGAATATATATAGGATATGCATCAACCAAGTTCAGTTATTGGGGCAATATCTAGATACTCGAATTGATACTAGAACCTAAAGGTCAAAGTTGCATATAAGGTACCAAGATCAAATCAATCCTAGTATATATAAAAATATATCCTATATGATATATATACTACATACAGCAATAAATGTTGCACATCACACATGTTATCAGGATGACGGTTGTACATCTACGAACGATGTCGTCGGTAGTAATTCATATTCATTTTTAGATACTTCTGTAGGATAGATACACATTGTTCAAAGGCAGACTTTAGGGGAGTTTAAGGAAACAACTAATAATTCATATCCATTTTTATCTCCGCTGAGACACAACAAAAACTCAATACCAACAATGTTTCCCCCTTCTTACTAACCTCACCGTTAGGACACAAGCAATAATAGTTTTAGTTATTACTCCCTTCTCTCCCTCTAAAAAATAAATAATAGTTTTAGTTATTACTCCCCTCCATGGAGTTAAACCAAACTAAACTGAAATTAGACTGCCCGTATTAGTGTCCTTGAACCAAAGAATTAATCTTTAATTTGCTCCATAGAATTAAACCAAATTAAACTAAAATTGAACTAAAATTAGACTGCCCGTATCAGTGTCATTGAACCATGGCATTTAATCTTTAATTTACTCCATGGAATTAAACCAAATTAATCTTTAATCTTTAATCTTTAAACTAAATTAAACTGAAATTAGATATATAATTAAATTAACTTAAAACTGAAATTGAATGCCCATATCAGTGTCATTGTGTGTCATGTATCCTCTATGTGTTGACATGTATCATGTGTCTGTATCCATGTGTCCTAGTCGCAGGGGGAGCATGATAACTATAATCATAAAGCTAACTCAGAAAATAGAAAATGGAGGATTAGGGTTTACCTGAGTCGGAGGGGGTCAGGGGGGAGGATGAGCGCCGGAGCAGGGGGCGCCGGGTAGGGGATCGTCGGGGCAGTAGCTCAATGGGGGCCGGGAATGGAGGAGGGTAGAGAGTCGTCGGAGGTGGGGGCTGTCACACTCACTTTTCAATTTCAAGGGTATTTTAGTAATTGTGATTTATTTGAATTTTTATGATTCTTATTTTTTATTTTTATCTATTTATTAATTAGATTGATTGCAGTGTGATTTGATTGATTGTAGACGGGTGACTTGGTAGTTTGACCTTAGTCAACCTTCACTGGAAGCCTAATAATGTAATTAAAATTCACATTTTTGTTTTTAAAATTTTATTTAGATTTAATCTCTATTTTTGGAGTTGTTTAGATGATTTTAGCCTTTTAGCCATTTTGGCCTTTTTGTGGTTTTCTAGATATGTTGATTTGTGTTGTGCTAGCAACCGGTTTAACCTTAGTGGACATTATATAGGGGCCTAACCTTGCCTTAGAATTGTTATTTTTATTTTTAGAATTTATTTTAGGTATTAGATTATTTTTAAGGCTTTAATTGATTTATTTTAGCCTTTTTGCATGTAAGCCTTTAAGCTTTTTGACTTGGGCCCATTTCTACTTGAGAAAGAGTTGGCCCAAGTGAAACCATAACCCCTAGAGACCACCTTGGCCGCCCAAACAGCAGTACCCCCTCCCCCTTTTCATCATTTGTGAAGTTTTGAGCCTCCACAAGGAAACCCTAAAAGGTCCATCTCTCCAAAGCTCTTTTTCCTTCATCCGGAGTCCGTTTCTTCCCAAACGAACTCCATTGCACTCATCGAGGAGAGGAGGATCTGCTAGAGCATTTCTAGCATGGAGGCGGAGGCTTTTGCTGGAGGAAAATAGGCCGACACGACAACCGAGGAGCCCCGTTCATTGAGTTTTTGACACTCAATAGGTAAAACCCTAATCTACCATTGTAAATCTAGAATTTCTTTTATTTTTGCATCCATATAGGTGCCCTAGACTTGCCCACAAAATTTGGTGGGATTTCGACTTCGTTTGATGGCGGTATCGGACACGTGTCGGTCTTTTACGGCACGTGTTCGACGAAATACCGCTTAGGATAGAAAGTTGTTGTTTTTCGATTTTGTCTTCATGGATGTTTAGATAATATAATTTTGATAAACTTTCGTGAAGACAAATTTGGTTTTGACAACGTATCAGCGGCATTTCGGGCAACGGACGCACGTGCACGGATCCCGTGCACGAGGCCGTGCGTGCCCTGCTGTCCGTGCGTTGTTTCTCGATGCACAGGCCGTATTTTCATGTGAAATTTCTTGAGCACGTGGGGGCAACCTCTGCCCCCATGTTCGTAAAATTTCACAGCTTTTCGTTGAGCAACCGCTCAGCCACTGTGCATTCAACCTGTTATTTTGTCGCTGAAACGGACTTCGTGCGCGCACACGACGCAGCGAAGACCCGTTCCATGACCTGGGACATGTCGACCTATACCTAGACTACCCGTAAGGAAAACACCGAGTCACGGCATGGCCCGACGAGCGAGCCACGAGGCCGGAACCGCGCGCACGAGGGCGCGCGGGCGCGCGCGCGCGCAGCAGGCCGCGCGTGGTGCGGGGCTGCGTGTGCCGCTTCGGCGCAGCGTGTCGCTGTGTCACCATATCCTAGACCTACCCCAGGACCCGCCCCCCAGCTACGGGCACAAGCACGAGGCTTTTCGTTGCGTGTGCGGCGCTCAATCGAGCGAGAACGCACGCGTTGTTATGCGGTATTAGGAAATTCCGATACGCGTTCTGTGGATACGACACGGACATGATTTCGAACCCGAGAGTATACGAACGCATCACGTGGGTCGAGACCAACGTGTATGCCGAGTTTTGTGAGTTCATTTGGTGTATTTTGCGTTTTGGGTCGTTGTGTGAAATTGATTGTTTTCTTTAATTTCGATTTTGAGTTGAAGTGTGATATTTTATTTTCCAGCCTCTTAGCTTATAAATTCTGAGTTTTAATATGTATATGAGGTTTCGGATATGTGGGAACCAACTTTTGGTTTTGTTTCACAATTTTCCATCATTTATGAGTATATGTGCTTTCTATATATAGCTGTATGCATATATAAAAAAAAAAAAAAAAAAAAAAAAAAAATATATATATATATATATATATATGTATATATATATATATATATATATATATATATATATATATATATAACCCCGTTGAAACCTATTGCTAACACATACATGTTGAGAATGGGTCGAGGGGAATTATTCCAGATTTTAGACTCTTTAAATTATCTCGCATCATTGCATATATTTTCATTTAAGCGTTTGTGTATATAGATACACTAGTCATAACCCGTGCCCATAGGGCATGGTTCATTTAAGGTATTCCCCCTCAAAATCTTGGACCCCCAATTAAACGAACAATAATAATTTTGAGGCCCCCATTAAAATATTAAATCCCAACCACTGTTGGATGTGAATTTTATTTGGATTCCCTATAAAACCCCACTCTCAATAATGCTCATCCACAACCATTATGAGGCCCCTATCAAAATATTAAATCCCAACCATCAAAATATTAAATCCCCATCTTTGGATTCTCCATAAAACCCCACTCCCAATAATGCTCTTCCCCATAAAACCCCACTCCCAATAATGCTCTTCCCCATAAAACCCCACAACCGTTGATTCACCAAGATTAAATCCCAACCACTCTTTATCTTGGCACAGTCAGCCCTAGGATTCAAAAACCTTTGTGTTTTGTATAAGAGATATATATATATGTAGTTTTCTTACATTGTATATATGTATATAAATAGTATATTAAATTATGGTATACCATGGTTGTGTTTTACTATTTTTAATCTCATATTTACCCCATTTCAGTAAGCACCAGCACACACACACACACACACACACACACACACACCATCTTTTGTTAGATTTAGGTTTTGGTTGTATTGTATATACACATGTGTGTGCATATACCTATATGTATATAGATATTATGCTTGGAAACTCTCTTAGAATAGATCGTAGTGGTGTATATAACTATAGGAGTCCTAGGATAGATTTGGTTTGTCATTTTGAGCCTAGTTTAGTCGAATTGGCCGACAAGTTGACCAAATTGACAAAAGTCAACTTTGGGTCAAACTTGATCCAATTCAACTCAAACAAACTCCAAATGACCTAGAATTTTGTGTATGACCTAGAAATTAGTAGACGGACTAGTTGACCCAAGTTTGACCAGGTTTGACCAGCGTTGACCAGGTTTGACCAGAGTTGACCGAGGGTTGACTTTGACCAAAATGGACCTGGAAGCATGTAGTCTTGCATTGTAGCTATTTTTTTTTTGATATTTAAGACTTAGTTGTGACATGTGTATACTTTAAATAGGTTTACATTGCCCAGTTTAGCTACACTTTATCATCAGTAGTTCAGTTTGCCAGGCGAGTACATTCTCTGATCTTTTCATACTTCTTTGGATATGTTCTCTTGCTATAGACTAGTATACTTGATGCTGACACGATGTTCACACGGATTAGTACCCTATGAATCTTTTCATACGATGTTATCCCCTCGGATACATCGAGTATGTCATGTTTATGTACTTTATCATGGCCATCATGTACTCCATGTATTCATATTTATCCATGTGCACTCATATGTTATTCATGTACACTCATGACCATATGAGCTCCATGTATAAAGTAGTTGTTATCCATGTGCAATAACATAACATGTATTGATCCTTGTGTATTGATTGGGGGTAGGGAGAGTGTAGTTGGTTATGTGATCATTATACCCAGTAGGTATCCATGTGCACTCCATAGCTGTATCCATGTGCAACCCAGACCGTTTACATAACCAATTCATGCTCTAAATCACGTAGATGGTTACATTTCTCTATTTATCATATTATATCTCATTTTATAGTCTCTCTTTTTAACTTTCTTTACAGCGATTCATGTATAGTTTTCTATAGCTTGCTTTATATGTTCATTCCTGATATGAACTGTTGTGAGAGATATGTGCTCGTTCCGTCCTGACTGGGTATGTTGAAAATTTTACAGGTGATGATGAGGAGTTTTGTCCTACTTATTATGGCATTGGCTTAGATGACACTGGCGACGTGGACCCTCAGGAGGATCCCACAGTCGCTGAGGACTTGCCCATAGTCTAGCTGAGACTTTAGTATTTTTATTGTTTATCTATTTGAGACTTTATGAGTTGTACTTGAAATTTATTCTAATGGTTTACACCTAGACTTTTTATCTATGACTCTCTTGAGATTCATTCTTCTATTCCATCTTAGTATTGTGATTGAGTTACTTATTAATTACTCTCCATTCGGAGCTTATTTTAGACTGTGTTAGATATTGTGACTCAGGACAGCGTTCTACCACCGACACTGCGGCGTAGGCTGGGCGTTCGTCACTTCTCGTGCCCTTGCACTGGGTGCGGGTCGTGACACATTTTTAGTGGTGGCCCATGCAGGTCAGTCCAATCACAACTAGTATGATTTCGTAGTGGTAATCGAACTAGAGAATCACTACAGCCTGCAGTAGGATATAGGAGATAAGTTAAGGTACTCAATCACATTAGGAAAACTCTTATCAATTCTTACTGTAATTGTCTCCTTTTGAAAACAACTGTCCTCCTTTGATGATTTTGCTTCTTTTTTATTAATTGATTCCTTGTTCGATCTGTCTTCAAGATAGTTAAGGAGACACGATTTTATCTCTTCGGTCCATGCAGGACCAGATTCGCATTAGTGCGATGTCGTGGTAGTACGGCAATTTAGTTGTATTACTACGAGCCTGCTATAGAGTATAGGAAGTAAGGTATTAGAATGAGAGGATACTCAATCACTATTAGAATTTCCTGAGAGATTCCTGGGACGACCCTTGAGAATCTCATTTTGAGCTTCGATTTAAATTCCCTTTCCCTTATTTTAATCCACCTTCCTCCCTTGATTCTTGCATCTTGTTTGAACTCTTTCACCAATACCCTTACTTTTTTGTGCTTAATAATGGTTAGGAAGATGGCTACACTTCTATATACTCATTGGTCAAACACATGGCTAGAAGGATTACATTAAGGAATTGGAATACATGGAGACTTTGACTAAGTAATAAGGGCATTTTTTTAAATGGATGATTTAATGATTAGTAGTTTGTAAGTTAGGATATTACCAAGGGAATTTATCTTGAAGATTCTAATTAGTAATCACCAGAGGATTATAAAATTATATTTTGATACTGGAGGAAAATAGTTAGAATATATATAAATCGATTTCAGGAATTGATGTGATTCATGAATTATTGGATTATGATTATACATCTTTGAACGTATATAGATTGGTTTGATAATGATCAAAAAAAGGGGGATGGCAGTATGAACTATTAAATTGAGTCGTACAAGTTGCGATATATATGTTTATTGAATTTCAAATTTAAGTGGAAGCAATGATATTAAAATTTTGGTTTAAAAGATTGGGAAGATATAAAAACGATTGTTTTGGAAGAAAAAAAATCTCAAATTTAAAATAGTGTCAATTGATTGAAGATTTAAAAAAAAATCTATTTAGATTTTGGTTTAAGAAGTAGTGGTTATGTTCCAATGACTTAGAAAGAGAAATTATGGTTGATAAGTGCGTTAAAATACTGAGTTGTAATGCTAGATTGCCGTGATATGCTGAGTATCTATTTTGAGGATTATTTGAGATAAATTGGAAGTTTTTAAAGTTATGAAGTGATATAGAATTTTATGGATTCATGATTCATTAACTTTGGAGTTTAAAGTTGGATTGAAATGTTAAATTTTGGAAAGGTTAGTAGTAATGTGATAAAAGTTACTATGAGGTTTATGAAAAGGATTTAAATGTTAGTCGTGATTAGATTGGATGGCTTAGAGTGAATACAATTGAGGTAGTTATTTTGAAATTCCTTTTTAAAGGAATGTAATGGTAGGCTACCAAGGTAACCTTAATGAGATAGAAGTGTTCCACACTAATTGCCATATCACTCATGACTATGATAGTAGTATATACTCCAGTGTTGTTAGTCGTCTGCCAAACTATGGGACTGTATTTCAATCTTGACTTACTCAACCTTCCCTCAAATCTAGATCTTTATTGTGACCTTCTAACCGTTTGTATTTGATCGTTCCTTAATAGTATTCGCCTTTAGAATTGTGTCCCTAAATTATTTCACTGGATTCTTAATTAAATTTATTTCATGCTTCAACTTGATTTCCTTTATTCTTGTATTAGTTGTCACCTCTTGAACCTTTACCTTCTATTTTAGATTCTTTGACGTTCCTTACCGTGACTTTGATATTCGGAGTGTAATACTAGTTGTTATCCTCCAACAAACTTCACATGCAAGACCTAGACGAGTCCACCTTCATGTAGATATATCGTGTCCTACTAAACACGTCTCCTTGTACACTATTTTCTTGATGAGACTTTCTGGTCAATAAGACTAAACTATAGCCCTTACCATGATACTAAATTACTTTCTGACTTAAATTCGAGATCCAACCATGACTCAATTCTTTCGACCCGACATGAGATGGTGTTCTTCTTGTTTCCTTAAATGCTTAACCTTGTACCTTATCTTGGTTGCTTGACCCGTTTAGTTAAGGATCTTGGACTATTTTTTTTCTTCATCATTACCTCCCTTACTTATATTTGATTACCTTACGCTGCTAATTTAGCCTTAGTTTTGCAAGCTTATCTCTTTTTCGAGCTTGATCATGACATATTTTATTGGGTCGACCCACTAACATATTGTCTAATCAGAACCGGTGTATGATGGTCTGATCAACCTAGTGCACCTTGGTTCGCTTTCATATATTACTCTACGTGGATAGAGGCATAGTTAAACTTGCCCTAGAGTCTCATCCACTACAGTTTGGCAATTCTCCTTGAACTATTTTCGTCATCTATGAACCACGTATTGTACTCAATAGTATCGTCTTTGAACTCTTTTTGCTTTTGTCTTTCACATATTTCAGAAAGACAAGGCACTGTACTTAATAGGTCAACCCAGGGTATCACGTTTAGCTTCCTTATCAAAAGGAGGATATTGACTTATTTCTATATCCTCGCAGTATCCTTTAGGATTTCAATAGTGTTGAATTTTAAACCCTTGGTTACGACCAGTCGACTTGGTCATTCCCTTATCATCCAATGATTGGAACCTTATTCAATTGAATTAATTCAATTGTGACATAGATTTCAAGTCTTGGATACTTGTGCCTAGACTTCAATGACATCGTTCTCCATCTTGCCCAAACCTCGATTCATCCTGGATTTGATCAACTTAGATCATATCGAGACTAAAATTTCTTATATATATATATATATATATATATATATATATATATATATATATATATATATATATATATATATATATATATATATATATATATATATATATATATATAGTGTGCTTGGATTTCAATGTTATTGACAGTCGTGCTTTAAACTTTCGATTTTGATCATCTTTAGAATATTAACGCTTTATGGTTAATTTTAGTTGTTTTTTTATCACCAGTATTTGTGTAGGATGATAGACTGCCTTACAACCTGATGATTTATTATTTTCCTTATCTTTTCCAGAATGGCACCCATGACCAGAGTTTGTCCCCAGTGCACAGCTGTAATTCTGGAAGAGACCGAGATTGTGCTTCTCCCTTCTATTGCTCAGGAGGTGTTAGCAATCTCACCGGAGAATTTTCCTCCATCTCCTATCCTTCAGGAGAGGACTGCAGTTCAGTCGGAGACTGAGGGCCTTCCTTTGCCTCCTGGAGTGGTACCCCATGCCATTTCCGATGGGGCTCATATTTACAGACTCCTTCAGGATGTGCAGGAGGTACAGAGACTTCGGGCCGAGCTTATGAGAGAGCAGAGTCTCAGTTTTCAACTGTTATGGGATTACATGCATTCGAGGGAGGAGCCTAGTCCTAAGAGAGCGAGGAGCAGTTTATACCCAGAGCCTCAGGAGTACCCAGGCTTTCAGTCTAGACCAGCCTATCCAGTTCAGATTCCTGTCCAGCAGAGGCCAGTTGAGTGGGTGCCTACCTGTACTTTCTGTAAGAAGCTTGGGCGCGTATGGAAGGACTGTAGAAAGAGACTAAGATTATGCCTATTTTGTGGATCAGCTGCACACAAGATACGAGACTGTCCTACTACACTTGCCCCTAGTCGAGGCCTACCTCCGGGAGAGAGTTCCAGCTACCAGGCCTGGTAGAGGTGAGTTCTTGACCTATATATTATTCTATCTTGATGATTATTGTACCCCACCATAATGTTTGTATGCTTGATACCTTATGACTACTTTTGATCTAGTATGACTATAGTGGCTAGATGAGACCCCAGACTGATTACCTGCCATAATCATGTATGATATCTTTCCAACTGCATGATTTAGATAAGTTTTCTTAAGACCATGATTGTTGGGGATTTGACCTAGAAGGAGTAGGATCATTTTAATTTCGAAACGAAATTATTTTAAGTAGGATAGATTTGTCATACTCACTTTTCAATTTCAAGGGTATTTTAGTAATTGTGATTTATTTGAATTTTTATGATTCTTATTCTTAGTTTTTATCTATTTATTAATTAGATTGATTGCAGTGTGATTTGATTGATTGTAGACGGGTGACATGGTAGTTTGACCTTAGTCAACCTTCACTGGAAGCCTAATAATGTAATTAAAATTCACATTTTTGTTTTTAAAATTTTATTTAGATTTAATCTCTATTTTTGGAATGGTTTAGATGATTTTAGTCTTTTAGCCATTTTGGCCTTTTTGTGGTTTTCTAGATATGTTGACTTGTGTTGTGCTAGCAACCGGTTTAACATAGGGGCCTAACCATGCCTTAGAATTGCTATTTTTATTTTTAGAATTTATTTTAGGTATTAGATCATTTTTAAGGCTTTAATTGATTTATTTTAGCCTTTTTGCATATAAGCCTTTAAGCTTTTTGACTTGGGCCCATTTCTACTTGAGAAAGAGTTGGCCCAAGTGAAACCCTAACCCCTAGAGACCCCCTTGGCCGCCCAAACAGCAGTACCCCCTCCCCGTTTTCATCATTTGTGAAGTTTTGAGCCTCCAAAAGGAAACCCTAAAAGATCCATCTCTCCAAAGCTCTTTTTTCCTTCATCCAGAGTCCGTTTCTTCCCAAACAAACTCCGTTGCACTCATCGAGGAGAGGAGGATCTGCTGGAGCATTTCTAGCGTGGAGGCAGAGGCTTTTGCTGGAGGGAAATCGGCCGACACGACAACCGAGGAGCCCCGTTCATTGAGCTTTCGACACTCAATAGGTAAAACCCTAATCTACCATTGTAAATCTGGAATTTCTTACATTTTTGCATCCATATAGGTGCCCTAGACTTGCCCACGAAATTTGGTAGGATTTCGACTTCGTTTGATGGCGGTATCGGACACGTGTCAGTCCTTTACGGCACGTGTTCGACGAAATGCCGCTTAGGATAGAAAGTTGTTGTTTTTCGATTCTGTCTTCATGGATGTTTAGATAATATGATTTTGATAAACTTTTCTGAAGACGGATTTGGTTTTGACAATGTATCAGCGGCGTTTCGGGCAACGGACGCACGTGCACGGATCCCGTGCACGAGGCCGTGCGTGACCTGCTGTCCGTGCGTTGTTTCTCGATGCACAGGCCGTATTTTCACATGAAATTTCTTGAGCACATGGGGGCAACCTCTGCCCCCATGCTCGTAAAATTTTACGGCTTTTCGTTGAGCGAGCGCGGAGAAATCGCGCGTGCACCGCTCAGCCACTGTGCATTCAGCCTGTTATTTTGTCGCTGAAACTGACTTCGTGCACGCACACGACGCAGCCAAGACCCGTTCCAGGACCTGGGACATGTCGACCTATACATAGACTACCCGTAGGGCGAACACCGAGTCACGGCGTGGCCCTACGAGCGAGCCACGAGGCCGGAACCGCGCGCACGAGGGCGCGCGGGCGCGCGCGCAGCAGTCCGCGCGTGGTACGGGGCTGCGTGCGCCACTTTGATGCAGCGTGTCGCTGTGTCACCGTGTCCTAGACATACCCCAGGAACCCCCCTCCCCCAGCTACGTGCACAAGCACGAGGCTTTTCGTTGCATGTGCGACGCTCAATCGAGCGAGTACGCACGCGTTGTCACGCGGTATCGAGAAATTCCGATACGCGTTCTGTGGACACGACACGGACACGATTTTGAACCCGAGAGTATACAAACGTATTACGTGGGTCGAGACCAACGTGTATGCCGAGTTTCGCGAGTTCGTTTGGTGTATTTTGCGTTTTGGGTCGTTGTGTGAAATTGGGTTGTTTTCTTTAATTTCGATTTTGAGTTGAAGTGTCATATTTTGTTTTCCAGCCTCTTAGCTTATAAATTCTGAGTTTTTAATATGTATATGAGGTTTCGGATATGTGGGAACCAACTTTTGGTTTTTTTTCACAATTTTCCATCATTTATGAGTATATGTGCTTTCTATATATAGCTTTATATATATATAGATATATATATATATATATATATATATATATATATATATAACCCCGTTGAAACCTATTGCTAACACATACATGTTGAGAATGGGTCGAGGGAAATTATTCCAGATTTTAGACTCTTTAAATTATCTCGCATCATTGCGTATCTTTCCATTTAAGCGTTTGTGTATATAGATACATATATATATGTAGTTTTCTTACTTTGTATATATGTATATAAATAGTATATTAAATTGTGGTATACCATGGTTGTGTTTTACTGTTTTTAATCTCAGATTTACCCTATTTTAGTAAGCACCAGCACACACACACACACACACACACACCATCTTTTGTTAGATTTAGGTTTTGGTTGTATTGTATATACACATGTGTGTGTATATACCTATATGTATAGATATTATGCTTGGAAACTCTCTTAGAATAGATCGTAGTGGTGTATATAACTATAGGAGTCCTAGGACAGATTTGGTTTGTCATTTTGAGCCTAGTTTAGTCGAATTGGCCGACAAGTTGACCAAATTGACAAAAGTCAACTTTGGGTCAAATTTGATCCAATTCAACTCAAACGAACTCCAAATGACCTAAAATTTTGTGTATGACCTAGAAATTAGTAGACGGGCTAGTTGACCCAGGTTTGACCAGGTTTGACCAGCGTTGACCAGGTTTGACCAGAGTTGACCGAGGCTTGACTTTGACCAAAATGGACCTAGAAGCATGTAGTCTTGCATTGTAGCTATTTCTTTTGATATTTTAGACTTGGTTGTGACATGTGTATACTTTAAATAGGTTTACATTGCCCCAGTTTAGCTACACTTCATCATCAGCAGTTCAGTTTGCCAGGCGCGTACATTCTCTGATCTTTTCATACTTCTTTGGATATGTTCTCTTGTTATAGACTAGTATACTTGATGCTGACACGATGTTCACACAGATTAGTACCTTATGGATCTTTTCATGCGATGTTATCCCCTCGGATACATCGAGTATGTCATGTTCATGTACTTTATCATGGCCATCATGTACTCCATGTATTCATATTTATCCATGTGCACTCATATGTTATTCATGTACACTCATGACCATATGAGCTCCATGTATAAAGTAGTTATTATCCATGTGCAATAACATAACATGTATTGATCCTTGTGTATTGATTGGGGGCAGGAAGAGTGTAGTTGGTTATGTGATCATTATCCCCAATAGGTATCCATGTGCACTCCATAGCTGTATCCATGTGCAACCCAGACCGTTTACATAACCAATTCATGCTCTAAATCACGTAGATGGTTACATTTCTCTATTTATCATATTATATCTCATTTTATAGTCTCTCTCTCTCTTGTTGACTTTCTTTACAGCGATTCATGTATAGTTTTCTATAGCTTGCTTTATATGTCCATTCCTGATATGAACTGTTGTGAGAGATATGTGCTCGTTCCGTCCTGACTGGGCATGTTGAAAATTTTACAGGTGATGATGAGGAGTTCTGCCCTACTTATTATGGCATTGGCTTAGATGACACTGGCGACGTAGACCCTCAGGAGGATCCCACAGTCGCTGAGGACTTGCCCATAGTCTAGCTGAGACTTTAGTATTTTTATTGTTTATCTATTTGAGACTTTATGAGTTGTACTTGAGATTTATTCTGGTGGTTTACACCTAGACTTTTTATCTGTGACTCTCTTGAGATTCATTCTTCTATTCCATCTTAGTATTGTGATTGAGTTACTTATTAATTACTCTCCATTCGGAGCTTATTTTAGACTGCATTAGATATTGTGACTCAGGACAGCGTTCTACCGCCGACACTGCGGCGTAGGCTGGGCGTTCGTCACTTCTCGTGCCCTTGCACTGGGTGCGGGACGTCGTGACAGGGGCACCGAGGGTGGAGGGGGTCATCGAGGAGGGAGGGGGGGTCGTCGGGTAGGGGATCGACCGGAGGAGGAGAGGGGCGTCGGGGCGTCGAACGGAGTGCGAAGGAGGGCGTCGAGCGGGAAATAGAAAATTGGGAGAGGGAGAAATGAAATATTGAATCAGGGAGCCCTATTTGACGTAATTTAGCGACGTCTAGAAAAAGACGTCGCTAAATATCGCAAATTATTTAGAATATTGCGACTCAATGATGCTCGCGTCGCAAAACGTCGCTGATTGCAAAAATATAGCGACGTTCAGCGACTTATCAGCGACGTAACTTTCAAATATGTTTACCGTAGTCAGTAAACGTCGTCGAACGTCGCTATAATTCTCAAACAACGACGTTTAGCGACTTTTTAATGTACGTCGCTAATATCCAAATTATCAGCAACGTTTTAAATAAGCGTCGCTAATTACATCGCAGAATTGACTTATTTTGGTAGTGCCCCACTAAGTGGACAGCTAATGAAACGCTATTGTTGAAGCACACTGAATAGCCACGCGAAAATTCAACACAAGGCCAGCGAGAGCAGACTCCACACTAGAACCAATATCCAGCGGGAATAGCCTCCCCGCTAGAACCAAGATCCCGCGGGAGCAGTCTGCTTGCTGGAACCTAGGTCCAATGGAAGCTGATTCCCGTTCCTTCGCTGCTCTGCGTGCCTAGCGGTTCTTGAACCTGATGTGTACATGTCAACTGCATTATAAAAGTGTCACTTTGTGTCCTTCGTTCGAGTCGGGACTTAGCTCCAAAGAATTTTTTAAAGAATTGAGTGATAAAAACAAATATTTATTAATGAGGATTTGAGCATTGTCCTCTAGATAAATATCCCACTATGGCAAACACATGGACTACCACTCTCCGTATGTACAAGTCAATAAAAAATCTTATATTGAAATACATACTTATGATTTGCCACATAGAACCATTAATTTATTTGCTTGCTATGTCCTTCAAATTAATGTCTCGTTTGGTCCGCAGAATCATGTGGTTGGGAAAGAAAAGTCATTACTTTCTTATATTTGGGTTTCAAAAGAAGTAAGAGGAAAATAAAAGTGATTTCCAATGGAAAAAAAAATAATAATGGAAACAATGATTTCTCCATCCAACTATCCAAGGATTCACTCACATTGAAGTATTTACTTTCCCTTTCAATTTCTTTGACATTTATACACCGGAAAAAAATCAATGAAAAATTTAATTTTCTAGAAGAAAGAAATTAACAAGGAATTGATTTATTTTTGCTTTCTGCGAACCAAATGAGGCCTAATCGTAAAATTTGTAACTAAGAGGGGAATTATCATGGAAATTTCTTGAAGTAACTATATACTTTAACATAAACAATCACTCCATCTGTGTGATCTTGGCAATGCATATGGAGCAAATAAACACGCAAATTCTACTCGTCTAACAAACAATGGGTGGCAAAGAACCTGTTAGAGAACACAGGACAGTTTGTGCGCACAGAAGTGCCGTTCGTGTGTTCGATGGAATTCTGCGCGCTCCGTCTACTTGGACGCTCGCAGCTCGACTATATATAGACCAAGGATGCTGCTGAGCAAATGAGCATTCGAGCTACAAACTTGTACTTGGTCACACTATGGCTTCGTCCAAGAAGACAGTACTGGTTGCCGCGTTCTTGGCCACGTTCCTCCTGCTCCAGCAGCTGCCACTGCATTCCTGCTCCAGAACCCCGATGCCTACGCCGCCTCAGCCGCCTGCGCTCGACTCCGTAGCCCTGTCTAACCTGCCTACGCCCGACTACGAAGAACCGACGCCTGACCTCGACTCCGAAGACCCGACGCCTGATGTCGACTCCAAAGGACCTACGCCTGACCTCGACTCCGAAACGCCTGACCCTGACTCCGAAAGCCCGACGCCTGACATTGACTCTGAAAGCCCGACGCCTGACCCATTTACATCGTCCGAGCAGGTGAGCCCAGACCCCGATCAGGTGCATCCGGACCCGATGAGAGCGAGGTACGAGCAGTGGGTCGTCCACCACGGCCGCGTCTACACCAGCCAGCAGGAGAAGGAGCACCGGTTCGGGGTCTTCCGCAACAACATTGAGCTGATCGAGAGCCACAACTCCCTCGACCTCGGCTACCGCCTCTCCGAGAACAAGTTCGCGGACATGACCAACGAGGAGTTCAGGGCGCAGACCGCCTGCCTAGGACACGTCCACAAGCCCGTCCATGTGATCTCGCAGCAGCCGGACTTCCACGAGAAGGCCTACGGTTATCCCGCTGCTTATGCGCCTGCGCCTATAGGCAATCCTCCCATAGAACCTGCACCGTCGTGTCGAGACTGGAGGGACAATGGCGCAGTGACACCAGTGAAGGACCAACGCCAATGCGGTATCTATGTCCTATCCATCTATATTCTTAGAAAAATGATATTTTTGTCCACAGGACACGTGTTTCTATTTGCACGGGCCCGTCATCAGAATCTCTGTCAATGAGATGATGACACGTGTCCATAATCATATTCTTAAGTATTCATTCTTCTTTAGTGATTTTTATGCTATATATGCTAGTATAAAAACTTAGAGAAAGCGCGCATGACTTGATCAGGATCGTGCTGGGCCTTCGCGGCGGTGGCAGCCATCGAGGGCATCTACCAGATCAAGACCGGGGCGCTGGTCTCCCTGTCCGAGCAGGAGCTGGTGGACTGCGACGCGCGCGGGGGCAACAGCGGCTGCAAAGGGGGGTACATGACCGAGGCCTTCTCGTTCGTGGAGAAGAACCAGGGGCTGACCAGCGAGTCCGACTACCCGTACACGGGCGCGGGGACCGCCTGCCAGACCGCGAAGATGGCCAACCACGCCGCGGCCATAGCCGGGTTCACGAACGTGACCGCCAACAGCGAGCAGAGCCTGCTCGAGGCGGTCGCCTTGCAGCCCGTGTCGGCCGCCATCGACGCGGGGGGGTTCGCGTTCCAGTTCTACTCCGAGGGGGTGTTCAGCGGGCCGTGCGGGTCGGACCTCAACCACGGGGTGGCGGTGGTGGGGTACGGGGCTACGGAGGGCGCGGCGGCCTACGGCGAGGAAGGGGACAAGTACTGGATTGTGAAGAACTCGTGGGGGGCAGACTGGGGCGAGGGGGGCTACGTTCGGATGAGCCGCGACGTCCTCAACCCGCAAGGCTTGTGCGGGATCGCGATGATGGCGTCTTACCCGATTATGAACTAACTAGGCCAATATCTACCTTTGTTTTGTTTGTTTTTTTTTTCCTTTTTCTTACAATAATTGATACACCTAAAAAAAAATAACAATAATTTGATAAATGTAGAGGTAAAGCTATACAAGAGGATATCTTAACTCAAGTCGAGCAAGCATTATAATAAGCATTGCTTAGTTCGAAATAAACTCAGGTTTGGTTTGTTTTGAAGGGTTGGACAATACAATGTAACTTGAGTTATATCGTAAATCTAATTCGTATGTTTATTTAGACAAAAAAATGTAATTATCGTTACAAGCTTGATTATATTACATCACTTTCGTTAGAACTAATTATATCATAAATTTTATGTAATTTCAATTACATTATAACTTAAAATTTGTAAAATTATATTTTTTACGCTTTATTTTACCCAAAATTACACGCTAAGACGGAATAAAATGACCTATACCATTTTTTTCAAAATCGAGATGTTCTTAGAAATTTCCTCTCCTTCCCTTCCCCTTCCTCCCGCCATCCTCTTGGGTGCAAAGGAGCCCTCCCTTTTTCGTGTTGTTCGTCCTCTTGCGTGAGGCGAAGCCTAATGCCCTCCCCCTCCCAATCTTCCTCTGCGTGTTGCGGACCGACCGAGCACCGATGTGAGGAGGTCTTGCCCAAGCCAACATCCCCCCCCCCCCCCCCCCCCCCCCCCCCCCCCCCCCCCAAACCAACTATTCGTCTCTGAATCAAAGGTATTTTCAAAAAAGTTGCTTTAGTTGGAAAATGGGATTTAAAAGTTTCTCTCAAATTCTTACATTGATAATTCTTCACTTTTCAGCTTGATTCCTTAGTTGCCACCCTTGATTTATGTTTGAATCAAACATTGCTACGAAAATACACGTGAAAAATTATTGTTTACGTGATCGATTTATAGATTTGAGTGTTGTTCAACTTCACTTATATTGTAGTCTAGACGCAATCTATGCGTTTTGAAGTTAAAGGCAAATTTTGGTGTTTTTAGATTTTAAAAAAAATAGGATACTTGTATTTTTAGCAGAAAATTTTAACAGAAAAACAAATTTGCTAATAATTTTATGTGTATTTGTGAGATTGTTTGGTATATAGTGGTATTTGGGTTGAATTCATGTTTTATTGTGTATCTTCGTATTATTTAGTAGATGTTACTCGGCTACTAGTATGGACCTGTTTGTTGAAAGATTATATAATGTACCTATGGAATAAGTTCTTAAACTTAAAATTAATTTGTTAAACTATATGAAACTGTTCATGCAATAATAGCTCGTTTTCATTCAAGTGAGGGAAAGAAGTTGATTGTCATATGGATTCATTAGTTTCATGTTTTGAATTTACAACTATACTTATTGACTGGACATGTTTGATGTATGCTAGAAGAAAATCTTTAGGAAGACAAAAATATGTACTTCTACAGAAATACAGAGATAATAACGGACTTAGTTTATAGGAGTGAAACTCATTGTTTTTAACAATTGAGGATGAGTAGACATGAATTTTCATATTTTTTGTGAAAAATCTTGACGACGATGGTCGTTTGAAGGCATCAATCTTATTGTTGGATGAGCAAGTTGCAATTTTTTTTTACATATCACAGTATATGATATGAAGAAGCGTAATATCAAATTTTATTTGAGAGATTAGGGGAGATAGTTGGCAAGTACTTCAACAATGTTTTGCATTATATTATACGTCTGCAAGAAGACTTATTGAAATAACCTAATTCAATTCCAAAAAATGCATTGATGGGATATGGAAATATTTTAAGGTATGAAGTCGATCTAATCTTGTATCATATGATTATACATAGCTTCTTATTAGAAATATTGTATTTAACTACCCTTATTATCTCCAATTTCTAAATATATAGGGATACCCCAAGGGCATTAGATGGAACAAATGTTAGTATGAGAGTTCCTTTAGAAGATAAATATCTGTCACGTCCCGCTCCCGTAGGAGCGATCGTCCTCGCTAAGGCGTGATGCTGCACGAGCCTAGATTGCGCTCGTGTAAGGCAGTTTCATAACGGCCAATTACAGTGGAGGCGACGGGGTCGTCGCACAGAAGTCCCAAGCAAAAATATTGAACATGCAGCAAAATTTAAAATCAAAACACAAGTTATTCAATAGAACTCTTTATTGATATTGAACAATGATATTACAATGGGCGCAAGGCCTTGATTACAAGTCTCTCGTGCCCACTTTTCTCTCATTTTATAAGTCACTCTGCTCTCTCTCTCTCTCATCTCTTGATACAATGCTTGAGTCAGCGGAAGCTTCGGAAGACGATGTCCATACATTATGTCCCGTATAAGTCTTTGACTCCACGCAGCCGCACGCTTCGAATCGCCAAGGAACTCTGTGCCTCGACACATCCAAGCGAGCTCCGCGCCACGAGCTTCTACCTGTGCCTGCACATGGAAACTGTGTGGGTGTTAGTACTCAACTGTACTGGTGGAGTGAGCTCCTCGTCCACCCATACAAAATCGACACGTTCATTTACTTTGTGCAATACAAGTCCTCTTACGATTGTCTTTCTAGTCTTGCCTTAGGATCAATTTTAGGACTACGACGCCTGACCAAACTGATGAGCAACGACATGGTCGTGCTATAATGCCAACGTGTGTTTCGATCGAGGCAGTGCCTCATCGCTTATGTACTTGACCGAACTTCAACTCGGGACGGCATGGTCGTGCCATAGTATATTCGTGACTTCAATATATTGACGGTGCTTCGCCGAGGAGCAACTTATGCGAACTCGGCCATGCCAAGACTTTCACTTAAACTCAAGTGCCTCTAGACCAATTCTCGTGCTAGCGACGTCAAGGGGGACGACTCGTGCAGGTCGTGCCTCTAGACCTTGCTTAGGCTTGTTCGTGCATCAAGATTAAGGCCACATCTCGCAACTTATCAAGACCTATCGTGCTACCGCCTTGCGGTCTTCCTGTTCGACTCATAAACCAACTTAGACAACACTTGTCAAACCTAGTGTCGATTCCATGAATATCCTGATGCCATCTAAGTGCCAAGCACGGTGCCTATGTTGCAGCTCAATCTTAGGCCCAGACCTTGTGTTACTGACTAGACCTGCATTCAAGCTCTAGACCCAATCCAAAAGTATACACGCGGTGTGCCACTATTCTGCCGACCCATCTACATGAGTGGTCACTAGCAATGTCAAGCTATCTTGGATCTCGGCTCGGGGATATCGGCTCGTCCCTACACAGGTAGCTAGCCCGAAGGCGCCGAAGTCTCCCATGCGGTTATCCAGCATCCTACTTGAGCCTCACTCGCTTCTCCCGAGCCGACGTGATCCCGGTGCCCCGGCGATCACTCGAGAAGACCTAACCTTGTCGACAAGTTGTCCAATGACCATGCAAGACTCAACTCGATCTACCAATCCTTTCTTAACATGACCATGCTTTCCTTCTTTCTATCGATACTCCCAAGTAGCGGGACCGATCTCGTGCACTTCCTTATCAAGACTTTTAGCGAGACTCCCAAGTAGCGGGACCGATCTCGACGACAACCAGTCGCGTGGACTTCCTTTGTCCATGGCATAATTTTCACTAAACCGACCGTGGCTCGTGCCTTAGACAGACCTTATTCTCTAGGCGACGCTATCGCTCAAGTCGTATACCTTATACGACAAGCCTTGTTCTCGAGGGACTACGTGACTTGACAACCGCAGATAGAGCGGGACAGTGCTAGAAATGGCTTCGATAGCCCAACACAAGTCTTGTTTGACTAATTCGGGCAACGACTCGATGAGCAAAAGCTACGCCGAGCTTCCAATCGAGAGGACGGGCCGTGCACGCGTTCGACTTGAACAACCAAGTTCTCGGGTGCCTAGACTTAAGCCAACAAGCCGTGCAAGACGACTTAACTCGCGGGACGTGCGAAGGCTATGACAAGACTTGGACGACAGGACCGTGCATGCATTTTCAAGCATTCACGCGGGTGACGCCTATGACTTAGGCCAATACAAGCGTTGGGGCAAAACGACGGGACAGTGCATGCTTTATCAAGCATTCAAGTGGGCGACGCCTATGACTTAGGCCAATACAAGCGTTGGAGAAAAATGACAGAACAGTGCATGCTTTATCAAACATTCAAGCGGGCAACGCCTATGACTTAGGCCAATACAAGCGTTGGGGCAAAACGACGGGACAGTGCATGCTTTATCAAGCATTCAAGCGGGCGACGCCTATGACTTAGGCTTATTCGAGTGTCGGGGCAACTTAGCAACTTAGGCCAATTTCCTTCTCCCAAGCCGCGGGAACGAAGGATCGAGTGTCATTTGAAAGCACGTCGAGCCGACTTCTAAACAGACCATGGGGCCATTTTTCATGTTCTAAGACATTCCGACAGGTCGGGATTATTCCCTTAGCTATGTGGATGCGTCTCTTTTATTAACAATCCTAACTTGTGCAAGTTGAAAACATGCGAGTTATTAAGTGAAGGCTAAGATGAGGCGAGTTTACCGAAATTATCCCACCTGAGCGAGGAGTCGCCTCAACCGAACGAGCCATTGAGCAGCCGTTGCAAGGCTAAGTCCGAACGCCGTCGACGTTTTGATTCCTCCGATTGACTTTGCGGGACGGGGCACTACAATATCAGCTGCATAGTCGAAGTGGAGAAATCACAAATGTTTTGGGAGTTTATTCTCAAGATTTGTAATTTATTTATGTCTTAGTTAGTTGGAAAGGTTTTGATGCCGATGGTAAGGTGCTCCATGATGTTATAAGTAGGAAATTTGGTTTAATACTTTCACATAGTAAGTTACATTTTTAATTGTGAACCAGTTCTTCTCTTTTCTTCAAGAGGTCTAACTAAAAAGTTATTATACTATGTATGTAGGTCACTGTTACCTTGTGGATTTTATCACGATCATTCCTACTTTTTGGGATACAAGTACATAGCCAAGTCCATTCTACGTCATTTCATCACGGTAGTACGATGTCTTTATCTCAAGCATAGTATCAAGTCCATATACAACACTGAAGTCATAATTTACTATTTTTAGCTTATTCACAACAATAGTTATAATTAAATTCTATGATATGATAAAGACTAGAGAGAAACAAGAACAAGAAATAACTAAAAGTTACAAAATAATTAATGATACCAAAATATCAACTACATGGAGGCGATCCAATCTTCGGAACAAAGCTGCTAAATGAATAAAAAATAGTCTAAAATTTAAGTACTACAAGAAATAACTAAGTTATCATCTAACTACTCACGAATCTTGGATTGGTCCCCGAAAACATCACATCTCCATTGTGGAATCCATAATGTGTAGGATATAAGTCTTTGTCTATAGCTATCACGATTAGTTTATTCAGGCAAAGTTGTAGCAAGTACACAAAACTACAAAAAGTAATACCATTAACTATATATAGAATGTTAGCCGCTAGACATCTGTTTTGCATGTATATTCTGGAAGATTGTCCTATCACATGATTGTATTATATTCAAAATGCAGCTGACGGTGTAATCATGTATGTTCGATGTCATACCCCGCTTCCGTAGGAGCGATCGTCCTCACTAAGGCGTGATGCCGCACGAGCCTAGATTGCGCTCGTGCAATGGTGGTTCCATAACGGTCGATTACAGCGGCTACGATGAGATCGTCGCACAGAAGTCCAAAGCAGAGACATTGAATAATAGCAGTAAAAATTTAGAACAAAGCACATGTCATTCAAAATACTCTTTATTGATATTGAAACAAAGATTACAAAGGAGGCACGAGGCCAATATTACAATCACTCAAGCTCACTCTTCTCACATTACAAGTTACCCAGCTCTCTCTCTCTCATCTCTCAATACATGTCTTGAGTAGGACAGCGGAAGCTTTAGATAAGCGATGTCCATACATTATGTTTCGTATATCTAGACTCCACGCGGTCGCACGCCTCGAATCGCCAAGAAACTCTGTGCCTCGACGCATCTAAGCGAGCTTCGCGCCATGAGCTTCTACCTGTTCCTGCACATAAACACTGTGTGGGTGTCAGTACTCAACTGTACTGGTAGCGTGAGGTCCTCGCCCACCCATACAAAACCGACATGTTCATTTACTTTTGTGCAACATAATCCCTTTACGATTGTCTTTCTACTCTTGCCTTAGGATTAATTTTAGGACATAGACTCTTGGCCTATTTTGTGTCTCTAGACCAGCCCATGCTTGCAACTAGCAACTTACTTATACTTTGTCTCTAAACCCTTCTCGTGTCAACAACGTCAACTTATCAAGTCGTGCTTGCCTTTCGGCCAATACTCAAAGACGCAACATCACAATAGTACCCAATTTTTATGTGACCGTGCTACAAGTCCATATGTTGTGCCTCGTAAACTCAGTGTGACTTAACCATATTGTTGCATCGCGGCGCTTGATACTTTAATCACCAACTGATCCAATCAAGACTTGTGGACTAAGTGTCACTCGACCGACTTTACCTTACGGTATTTTCTGACTTAAACTCAAAATAACTCAAATCCAACTTATGCAACTTATATGCCGACAACTTAAGACTTGACGCTACATCTCGTGCTGAAGCACGTCGCCTATGTTGCAGCCAAATCTTAGGCCCAATATTTTGTTCTAACTGTACATACATCCAACTTGACTCAATCCAAAGGCACACACGCGGGTTGCCGCCATGCCGACTCATCTATATGAACCAGTCACTAGCGTCCAGCGCTACCATGGACTCCTTATAGCTTTTTGTTAGACGGACGCCCCTTGCTAGCGCGAGTAGCGAGCTCTGCTGCAAGTCCCCGCCTAACCCATGCGGTCATCCAGCACAGCTATTATGTCTACCATTGAAACGATCCCGTTGTCCGCCTGGGTCACCGTTCGAGAAACTTTTATTTTACCTTGTACAAGTTGTCTAATGACCATGCAAGACTCGACTCGAAATGACGTCTCACACAGTCATTCTACTTCTAGTGTTACCATCTCTTTCAGGGCCAAGTTCAATACTTCTCACATCTGAGACCTCGTCTCGACGACCCATGGTCGTGAGCATTCTTTTTTTGCCCTATCCTTTCATTCAACTCAAGAACGACTATTTGAAAGCCTTTTTTCCAAACTCAAATAAATCAACCGTGGCTCGTGCCTTAGAAATACTAAGTCTGTGACATCGTGCCTTACGTCAATTAGTGTTCTGGGTGACACTACTGCCCAAGACATACCTATGCAATGGGCCTTACGATCGTAAAACCAAGTAATATTGACAACCGCAGAAAACATAGGACAGTGCTTAGAAAAGACTTCGATAGCCTATCATAACTCAGCCTAACTTAATCATGCAACAACTTGACGAGCAAGGAGTACGTCAAGCCTTGGACGATGGGACCGTACATGCTTTATGAAGCATTTATGCGGACGACGCCTATGACTTAGGCTAACTTTTAGCTTGTGGCGAAGACCAACTTTTCTTTCTTCCAAGCCACGGGATGAAGGACCGAGTGTCATTTTCAAAGCATGCCATGCACCAACTCTAAGTCGACCGTTGGACCTTACCATATTCTAACTCAATTCGACCCGTCGGAATTATTCTCTTAGCTATGTGGATTCGTCTATTTCATTATCAAGCCTACTTGTGCAAGTTGAAAACATGTGATTTATTATGTGAAGGCTAAGATGAGGCGAGTTTACCGAAACTACCCCACCTGAGCGAGGGGTCGCCTCGACCGAGCGATGTCTCCGAACAAGCCGTTGCAAGGCTAAGTCCGAACGCCGTCAGCATTTCGATTCCTCCGATTGACTGAGCGAGACGGGGCACTACATTCGACACTGTGCTAGCTTTCCATTTTGTATAGCTAGTTTCATTCGGGGCATGGTACTACATTCGACACTGTGCTAGCTTTCCATTTTGTATAGCTAGTTTCATGATCATTTTGATAGAGAGTCACTGACTTCTTTTTTATCTTGTATGTTCCATATTTTTATTTCTTGTTAGACTGATTGAGACTTGGAATGTATTGTGAGACCGTAGGTGATTTATATTATAGGATATACCCCCATGTATGTAGACAACTGTGATCATATTGTGGGTACTGGTGTACTTCGTAGTGTGTAGTGTGTCATACATCCGTTCTTCGTATTTCGATCCTGGATGTCACAATATCTCCTGAAGAAGTCTTCCAAAAATAAGATTTCCTGAAGAGACCTCTCGACAAAAAGATTTAATATGAGTAGTTGTCATTCACTCAGTACACCTATAGTAGTCAAGGTCATTGGGACACATTTCTGTCAAAAAAAGAAAAGAACATATTTTGAGTCCTGAAGTACCAGATTTAAATAAAATAATTACAATTTTTTATCTAGCACAATTTAGTTCATGATAAATATTTTATGTCAACTTGCTGACTATATATATAGCTGCACCTAGATATATACATTGAAATGACACAAATCACATTTTAGATACATAAAAAGGAACCATTGTTCTTGATTTAAATTCATATGATGTGATGATCTTATTGGATATGTAGACACATGTTATTTATATAATATCCCATAAGGGGAGATTACAAAAAAAAATTCTTAACAATGTTGCAACTATTTCGGAGATCGGTCAAATAAACCACTACGACAAAATCATCATCCTGGCACTTCATGAGGCAAGCAGATAATGCATATGCTAAGGTCAATAGTTCAACATATCAGGGAGAGTTGTAAGCTTCCAAAAGTCACAAAACAACCTAAAACCCTCTATGATGTCACGCCCCGCTCCCGTAGGAGCGACCGTCCTCGCTAAGGTGTGATGTCGCATGAGCCTTAATTGAACTCGTGCAAGGCGGGTTCCATAACGGCCGATTTCAGCGGCTGCGACGGGGTCATCGCACAGAAGTCCCATGCAGAGACAATGAATAATAGCAGCGGAAATTAGAACAACACAAGTTATTCAAAGAAGCTCTTTTATTGATATTGAAACAACGGTTACATTGGGGGCACAAGGCCAAGATTATAATGCACTCGAGCTCACTTTTCTCTCATTACAAGTTCACTCTGCTCTCTCTCATCTCTTAATATAAGTCTCGAGCCAGCGGATGCTTCGGAAGGCGATGTCCACACATTATGTCCCGTATACGTCTTGACTTCACGCGGCCGCACGCTTCGAATCGCCAAGGAACTCCATGCCTCGATGCATCCAAGCGAGCTCCGCACCACGAGCTTCTACATGCGCCTTCACATAAAAACTATGTGGGTGTCAGTACTCAACTGTACTGGTGGAGTGAGCTCCTCGCCCACCCATACAAAACCAACACGTTTGTCTTACTTTGTGCAACATAGTCCATTCTTATCAATTGTCTTTCTAGTCTTGTCTTAGGATCAATTTTATGACGGACGCCTTGGCATACTTGTGTCTGAGAACCATCCCGTGCCTACAACAGTAACGTTAACTCATACCTTGCCTCCTGACCCTTCTCGTGTCAACAATGTTAACCTATCAAGTCGTATTTGCCTTACGGCCAAAATCAGGGATGCAACTACATGATAGACTCCATTTCCGTATGACCCTACTACCGCACCGATACCATCCTTATCCTTGCCTCAAGACCTTCACCGTTTGCTTGTATTGTCAACGTACCGACTCGCACTTGTCTTTCGTGCCATACTCTATGACGTAACGACTCGGTCGTGTCATGAACTCGATTTGTGCTTCAATATCTCTGAGGCAGTGCCTCCTCGCTTAGTCTTGCCTATACTTGTGTTGTGACAACGCGGTCGTGCCTCATATTTCGAGGTCGTGCCCAGCAACTCAACGTAACTTCACACAACTTGCCCTACGGCCCTTCTCAACTTAACTCGCAACAGCTCAAGCCTAACTCATGCAACTCTATGCCAACGACTTAACACTCGACGCCACATCTCGTGGCAAAGTACGCCGCCTTTGCTGTAGCCAAATCTTAGGCCCAAACATTGTGTTCTCTAACTGCATACACATCCAACTCAACTTAGTCCAAAGGCACACACGCGGATTGTCGCCCGTGCCGACACATCTATATGAAAGGTCACTGGCATTAACTAGCCATCGTAGACATAGCCTGGCATTCGGGACCCTTGCACCGCAGGTGGCGATCCCCGATGCAAGTCCCGACCTACCGGTTGTTTCATACCCAGCTCGGCTATAACCTGTTTCTTCTTAGGCTGAGTCGGTCCCATGGCCAAGGGTTACCGCTCGAAGAAACCATCGCCCTTGTCGACAAGTTGTCCATGCCATGCGCATGTGCTAACTTCTAGACTTAACGTAATTACATGGTCTCATCATCATCACTTAGTTCCTTTAGTTTACTTCTTCCATTTTTCATACTTCTTTGCAGAGCCCAAACCAGGGTTGCCTCGGCGACTGAACTACAGTCCCGACATATTTTCTCTCGGCGACTAACCATCGCTTAGACTTAACATTCTTTGAACTCAGGGAACGGCTACTGCATAGCCTTCCAACTTAACTTGAACATAACGTGTTTTCCTTAAGTATCGACAGACCGTGGCTAACTTTCCACTGAACCAACCGTGGCTCGTACCTTAAACCGACTTGTGTTCTACGTAACGCTATCGCCCAAGTCATACCTCATATGACGGACCTTGGGATCGTGGGACTATTTAACTTGACAACCGCAGAATGAGCGGGACAGCACTTGGAATGACTTAGGTCGACCGGCATAACTTTGCCTAACTTACTCAAGCCTACAACTTAACCCGAGGGACGAGCAAAGGCTATGCCAAGCCTTGCGTAGTAGAACCGTGCATGCTTTATCAAGCGTTTATGCGGGTGACGCCATGACTTAGGCTAGTTCATAGTTTTGTGTCAAAGACCAACTTTCCTTCTCCCAAGCCACGGAACGAAGGACTGAGTGTCATTTTCAAAGCACGCCGTGCACCAACTCTAAGCCGACCGTGGGACGTTTTCTATGTTCTAAACTCGATTCAATCCGTCGGGATTATTCCCTTAGCTATGTGGATTCGTCTCTTTTATTATTAAGCCTACTTGTGCAAGTTGAAAACATGCGATTTATTATGTGAAGGCGAAGATGAGGCGAGTTCACCGAAAATACCCCACCTGAGCGTGCGATCGCCTCGACCGAGCGATGTCTTCGAGCAGCCGTTGCAAGGCTAAGTCCGAACGCCGTCGGCGTGTCGATTCCTCCGATTGACTGAGCGGGACGGGGCACTACATATGAGGATCCCGCAGATATGCTGATTAAATATTATTAAGCTGGGATGTAACCATCAAATGTATTTATTCGGGGAGTTGACTTTTCATTCAAGTTGATGTAAGAACTAAATGTAATACTTTTAAGTAATTTTGAGAAAAAGTGTCATGCAGACGCAAAGCATCCTGAAGATGTCAAATGGAGATATCAGAAAAAATGTTTTGCGCATTGTACTCTTTTTCTTCGATGATATTTTTTTCCATTGAGTTTTTGTATGTCACCTCCTCTCTCTTTCTCTGCTGCTGAATTTGTGATTTGTGGAACCAGAGAGAGCAGCCAACCCCAGTGCGCGTAAAGTTATGCACGTGTAAACCTATGCGCACCATCAAGCCTTTGTGATTTTTGTGTTCAAGTTCATCTCGAGGTGACTGAGAGCGTTCTAGAAATTCATCTTTGAACTTGTTGGTTCCTGGGAGCAGATTGTCGATAAGGCGAATCTTGCTTTGAGCAAAGGTGATCTTCGACCCCAACAAGGAGTTCTCATTTGTGTTTTTTTCTAATTCTAGAACTTGTTCATGTAAATGTTATGTCTCATTGTAGCAACTGCAATTGCAAAGAGAAGAATGTGTTTTATTTTTCTTGAGTTTGTTCTAACTCAATGTAGCAACTGCGATTGCAAAGAGTAGAATGATTTTGCTTTCTTCATGTCAGTTTGTAACATGTTCGAAGAAGGCGCATGGAAGGAGCTCTTCCAGTTGCTGATTAAGCGCATACGAACTCTGCGGGGCATTTTATGCATGCAAGTTCTATGCACGGCCACATTATGTGTTAGTGTTCTTTGCAGAACATTATGCACGCGAGTTCGCTGCACATTCTATGTATGTGCCACTGATCACTGTGGGGCACTTATGCGTGTATGACCGTGACAAAACCAATCTGTACGATGAGTTCTCTGCAGTTCATCAGTTGTGCGTGAGAACTCGGCGTACTCTGCAGTTCATCTACTTGTGAGTTCTCGGTGAGACCATCCTCTGCGTTACTGATAGTATGCACGACATGTCCATAGCGCAGAGAGGTTATGCGAGACCGTGTTCCTTGAAGGCCATCTTCGTCTATCCGGAAGCAATAGTTCATATATTTTTATTTCAAAAAATTGTATCATAGGCATTCAAGTTTTAAAGTATTGTGTAAAAGGAACGGAGTTAGAACAAATTGTAAAATGGGTCCCGTTACGCCCCAAATTTGGACGTTTAAAAAATATGTCCTAAATTTGGGCGTCCAAAAAAGAGAATTTTTTGTTAAAAAATTAGTTTCATAATTAGGTTCCCTGAGCCGGAAGCCTAATCGTGGCCATAAAATATACTCCCAAGATTGGGGCATTTTTTTTCTATGAGTCATATTATAAGCCCAACATTTGGGGCCATGAGACATACAATTTTCCATATAATATTGTTTATGTGGGCATATTCATACATCAGTGATGAAGTACACCTTTACCTTTTAATGCTAATTCTTTCTACTAAGTTGGTTTTATATGCATTTACATACAACCTACTTAATGATATAACACAGCTTATCCCATGTCCAAGAAGGTATCCTTGGAAATTTGTGGCTAAGCCGGGGAAATTTAGGACGGAAAAATTTAGTTTAGTCAAACTAAGCCAGACTAATCTTTGGCTTAGCCACAAATTTAGATTTAGACGCACAAATTTAGTACGTATTTTTTTAATAAAAAAAAATTTTCCAAAACTTGAGAGTATATTTTTTGGCCGGGATTAGACTTCCGGCTTAGGGAACCTAATAAATTCTTTTTTTTTAGGTCCAAATTCAGGATATATTTTTTAAACGTCCAAATTTTGGAACGTAATGGGATCAATTTTACAATCTGTTCTAACTTTGTTCCTTTCATACAAGACTTTAAAACTTGAATGCTTCTCGTACAATTTTCCGGCTCGATGCGGTTATTCTATCTATCCTTTCTTCAACGTAGAACATAAACAACCACTCCATCTGTGTGAAGTTTGGGGATACATATGGAGCAAAGGAACACGGCTATTCTAGTTCTACTCGTCTAATGCCAACACAAGCAATGGGTGACAAAGAACCTGTTACAGAACACAAGACAATTTGTGTGCACAGAAGTGCCGTTCGTGTGTTCGATCCAATTCTGCGCGCGCTGTCTACTCGGACGCTCGCAGCACGACTATATATAGACCATGCATGCTGCTGAGCGAATGAGCATTCGAGCTACAAACTTGTACTACTCGATCACACTATGGCTTCGTCCAAGACGACAGCACTGGTTGCCGCGTTCTTGGCCACGTTCCTCCTGCTCCAGCAGCTGCCACTGCATTCCTGCTCCAGAACCTCGATGCCTAAACCTTCTCAGCCGCCTGCGCTCGACTACGAAGAACCGACGCCAAACCTCAACTCCGTAGGCCTGACGCCTGACCTCGACTCCGTAGCCTCGCCTAAGCCACCTACATCGTCCGGTCAGGTGAGCCCAGACCCCGATCAGGTGAGCCCAGACCCCGATCAGGTGCATCCGGACCCGATGAGAGCGAGGTACGAGCATTGGGTCGTCAAGCACGGCCGCGTCTACGACGACCAGCCGGAGAAGGAGCACCGGTTCGGGATCTTCCGCAACAACATCGAGCTCATCGAGAGCCACAACTCCCTCGGCCTCGGCTACACCCTCTCCGAGAACAAGTTCGCGGACATGACCAACGAGGAGTTCAGGGCGCAGATCACCTGCCTAGGACACGTCCCGAAGCCCATCCACATTTCGGAAGAACCGGTCGAGGTTTTCCCAATCTCTTCTCTGTTAATTGAAGCACGGACACGGATACGACACATGTGCGATACGTCTTTTGGAGTGTCCAGGGTTTCCTTTAGATTTATAATTACTTTAGTTGTTCGTCGTGGTTAACTAACTATCTTGGATTTGGATTGTAAGGCTTATGCACCTGCTCCTGTGTGCGAGATTCCGATACCTTCTTGTCAAGACTGGAGGGACAAAGGAGCAGTGACAGAAGTGAAGGACCAACGCCAATGCGGTAGCGATCATCTATCCGATCAATCGATTGATTAATGTTCGATTCATGTTATCGACTACGTACGCTCACTTAACGCGCGCTCGATCGATGTCACTGACTTCAGGTTCGTGCTGGGCCTTCTCGGCGGTGGCAGCCATCGAGGGCATCAACCAGATCAAGACCGGGACGCTGGTCTCCCTGTCCGAGCAGGAGCTGGTGGACTGCGACGCGCGCGGGGGCAACAGCGGCTGCAACGGGGGGTACATGACCGAGGCCTTCTCGTTCGTGGCCAAGAACCAGGGCCTGACCAACGAGTCCGACTACCAGTACACGGGCGAGCAGACCGCCTGCCAGACCACGAAGCTGGCCAACCACGCAGCGGCCATAGCCGGGTTCAGGAACGTGACGACCAACAGCGAGCAGAGCCTGCTCGAGGCGGCCGCCGTCCAGCCCGTGTCGGTGGCCATCGACGCGGGCGGGTTCGCGTTCCAGTTCTACTCCGAGGGGGTGTTCAGCGGGCCGTGCGGGTCGGACCTCAACCACGGGGTGACGGTGGTCGGGTACGGGACTACGGAGGGCGGGGCGTACGGCGAGGAAGGGGACAAGTACTGGATTGTGAAGAACTCGTGGGGGGCAGACTGGGGCGAGGGGGGCTACGTTCGGATGAGCCGCGACGTCCTCAACCCGCAAGGCTTGTGCGGGATCGCGATGATGGCGTCCTACCCGATCATGAACTAGCTAGGCCGATATCGATCTGCTTCTTCTTTACAATAACTTATACGCTAAATATACGGAGAGTAACAATGAAGATGAAGATGAATATGAAAAATAAGCTTATACTAATGTTGCCTATTTGATGTTATTAATTAGAGGTAATTTTCTTTTTCACTTCTTCTGGAGAATAGAACTTTATTCAAATTACTGAGAACTGATACAAAAAGGACTCACAGAGGTCCATACCAATTTGACCAGGACTTGAGCACCCCCTTCAAAGAGAACATTTCGATAACTCTATGATCTACAGAGGTCCATAGCAATTTTAAGAGCCAATGCAACACCGCATACAAATTTACCTCTTGAATTTCTTATGACAGCGGCTGAACCCATCTTACCATCCACAAATGCTCCATCGAAATTGCATTTAATTCATGTATCCCAATGTCGGAGGAGTCCATGACTTTAGAGTAGAGCTTGTATTTAGAATTCGACATAGGTGGGTGGCCCATAGGAGATGCAGACCATATCCGATACACCGATACCGATACGGTTTGACATGTCCAGAACCGATACCGAACAATACCAGATACTGGTTGACACTGACATTGAAGATCTCTTTTCCGGTCAATTTGGCAAAAAAAAATTAAACGAAAAAGAACAATTAGCAAGGCGTAAAAATATAGTAAGGTTATAAAAGAATGTAAAAGATGAAAACTAATCTATCACTTGTAAACCTATTGCCAAGAGTGACTATTATCTCATTCAATTTCAAAACTACTAAGAAATTCGATACTGATCCGAAACCGCCGAAGAAACAACACTAGAAATACTTAAAATTATGTCTAAATGTATAAAATATACTTTTTAAAAATGTTAATAATTTAATAGTTATTTGATTTCTGATACCAAAAAATTGATACTGATCCGAAACCGTCGATACTGCCGACACCGCCGAAATCGCCGATCCCGATACTCATAGGAATGGTCTGCGATACTGTTAACCTTATGGTCAACGGTTTTATATTCCTTACCGCATAGAGGGCAAACTGGATCTAGACGAATAACAAGACGATTTCTTGGCCTCCCAGAATGTAGATTTAGAGAGAGACTTGGCTTTGAGTGGGCATCTGGGTTGTTTAAAAATCTCCAACATAACATGCAGACCAGAGCTTGGTTGCTGATCTCTGGAGATTTAAATATTGGAGTGGGTGGGATTTCCAACCTATGTGGAGAAGACCCCGGAGTGCGACGAGCGTCGTTCGTGTGTCGAAGAAGCTCGGGAAGTAGGCGACGCGGAGTCGCTACTGCTGCTGCTGCTCCTGAAGGAGTTTCTGGCCTAGGCCTGCCGAGTTCGGCCCGAACTCGGTCCCAGGCCGAGTTCTGGCCGAACTCGGTCTGGCCGTTCCAGAATGTTGGCGTTAGGTGCTGTTTGCTCGACACAGAGTTCTGGCCGAACTCTGTGTCGTCGGGGGCTGAAGCGGATTTTAGGATGAGTTTTCATCATTGGATCTAATCCAACGGTTCAGGTTTGCTGCGGGATTATGGAGTTATATTGGGATTTCCCAACCCTAATTCATAGTGCAACATTATCGCAAAGGCAACACAACTTTGAGAGAGGAAGGAGGCAAGAGTGCCATTACAACTTCGGAGAAGAAGACGGAGGATTGAAGGTCGCTATTCGAAGGAGATCGTGTTCGGGTAATCTCTACTCGTCGTTCTCGCTCTTCGTAGCCTTGTAATCATTGTTCTTATCTCTGAGTGTTGTGGGGATCCGATTTGGATCGGGAGGAGTTTGTAGAGGGTGTAATTCTTCTATTCCATTAGTGGAGGCTTCTCAGGGTTGGACTCCGATCGTCCCGTGGTTTTTTTCCGCAAGGGTTTTCCACGTCAAAAATTCTCTGTGTCTGCGTGGATTGTTTTGTGTGGTTGTTTTTGGGTTCGTGCATTGTATTGCTCGGTCCTCTCGCAGGTACTCTCCGGTTTGGGGAAAGGTTTCCGCGCTTCTTTCCCAACAGAGTGGTATCAGAGCTAGGTTCTGGAATTCAGAAGGGTGTCAGGAGTTGACAGAAACCAGAGAGGAGAGATGGACGCGAAGCCGGTGCGCATGGTGAATCTTAATGGCACAAACTATCATTATTGGCGGAGCAAGATGAAGGATTTGCTATTTGTCAAGAAGCTGCATCTACCCGTGTTTGCATCCGAGAAGTCCAGTGATAAATCCGAGGAGGACTGGACATTCGAGCACATACAGGTATGTGGGTACATACGGCAGTTTGTTGATTAGAACGTGTACAACCACGTTGCCAATATTGAGCACGCGAAGACGTTGTGGGATAAGCTGGAATCCTTGTATGCGAAGAAGACCGGGGTAAACAAGTTGTTCCTGATCCGGACGATGATGGGTCTGCGGTACAAGGATGGGGCGTCTATTTCGGATCACTTGAGTGAGTTCCAGGGCGTGGTTGACCAGCTATCTTCTATAGGAGTCAAGTTCGACGACGAAGTTCAGGGACTATGGCTGTTGTGTACTTTGCCAGACTCGTGGGAGACCGTACGATTATCTATGATCGCTTCTGCTCCAGAGGGCGTGGTCAGTCTGGAGTTTGCCAAGAGCGGGGTGTTGAATGAAGAGATGCGGAGACGATCTCAGGGCACTTCATCCACATCCCACCACTCAGAGGCATTGGTTTCAGAGAGCCGCGGAAGGGGCAAAAGCAGGGGTCCAGGTGGTGGCAGAGACAAGAGCAGGGAAAAGTCCAAGGGTCGTTACGAGGACTCGGAGTGTTACCATTGCGGTAAGAAGGGCCATATCAAGCGGAATTGTTTCGCTTGGAAGAGAGAGAAGAAGGGCGACAAGGGGAAGCAAGAAGAGAACACTACAGCGGCGGCCTCGGTGCATGGAGGCGATGTGATCGTCGTAGGTGATGAGGTCATTACTAACCTCGCCTGCGATGACAATTCTTGGCTGGTGGACTCAGGGGCTTCAGCACATGTATCTCACAACAGGGCACTGTTTGCCACTTACACTACAGGCGACTGTGGAGTGTTGAAGATGGGCAACGGAGATGTGTCGAAGGCGGTTGCCGTTGGAGATGTGCATTTGAGAACGAAGACGGGTGCGGTTCTTGTTCTCAAGGATGTTCGTCAAGTCCCTGATATCCATTTCAACCTGGTATCGGTTGGAAGGTTGGATGACGAGGGATTCTTCAGTCTCTTCGGGAACAGTCAGTGGAAGCTTTCCATGGGTTCGATGGTGATTGCCAGAGGAAGCAAGAAGTCCGGTCTCTACTATATGGAGGGGAGCGCAGAGGGGGCACAGGAGGTGAACGCAGTCAGTGATGCGTCTACCGAGTTATGGCACAGGCGGCTCGGCCATATCAGCGAGAAGGAGATGAGCTACTTGGTGAACAGGAAGGTGATTCCGGGGCTCAGGTCTACAAAGTTGGAGAAATGCACGCACTGTTTAGCTGGGAAGCAAAATAGGGTGTCTTTCCAAAGTCACCCAAGTTCGAGGAAGCCGGCGTTGCTCGAGTTGATTCACTCGGATGTCTGCGGTCCTATGAAGGTAAAATCTCTTGGTGGTGCTTCTTACTTTGTAACTTTTATTGATGACTGTTCCAGGAAGGTTTGGGTCTATGCCTTAAAGACCAAGGATCAGGTGCTGCCTACTTTCAAGGAGTTTCAGGCCTCTGTTGAAAGGAAGACGGGCAAGAAGTTGTTGTGTGTTCGGTCCGACAATGGCGGCGAATACATCGGTCCCTTTGATGCGTATTACAGAGAGCAAGGGATACGACACCAGAAGACTCCGCCAAAGACACCTCAGCTCAATGGTGTAGCGGAGCGCATGAACAGGACACTGATGGAGAGGGTGCGGTGTTTGCTGTCAGAAGCAAACTTGCCGAGCAGTTATTGGGGTGAGGCTCTTCTCACAGCTGGTTATGTTATTAATTTGTCTCCTAGTGCTCCTTTGCAGGGTGATGTGCCTGACAAAGTATGGTATGGCAAAGAGCCGTCATACAATCACCTGCGGGCATTTGGTTGTAAGGCCTTCGTGCATGTACCGAAGGACGAGAGGACCAAACTTGAGCCGAAGACGAGGCGATGCGTCGTTGTCGGCTACGGTCGGAATGAGTTTGGCTATAGACTCTACGACCCAGTGGAAGGAAAGCTCTACAGAAGCAGGAACGTGGTATTCGTCGAGGATCAGACCATGACCAACACTCAGGATTCCGAGACGCCTTCTGAGGCTGAGGAATTGCCTGAGTTAGAGTCATTTCGCTTCGAGCAGTTTCCAGAGGACATCGCAGAGGATCCAGTTATGGGGGAGCCAGTACATAGAGTTGCTCCCAACCTTGATCATCAGTCTGCTGATGGTGGTCAGGGTATCCCTCAGGAGGATGAGCATGCCGGAGAGGTAGTTCCTGAAGGGGAGGAGGCTGTCGGTATACAGCCAGTACCAGTGGTTCCTTTGAGGAGGAGTGACAGGGATCGTCGACCATCTACGAGATACTCACCAGATGAGTATGTGCTATTGACTGACGGGGGAGAGCCCGAAAGTTTTGTAGAGGCTATGGAAGACGAACACAGGCAGGAGTGGATGGTGGCTATGCAGGAGGAGATGAGTTCCTTGCACACCAATTTCACTTATGATCTGGTACGATTGCCAAAGGGCAAGAAGGCCTTGAAGAATCGATGGGTGTTCAGAGTGAAGCAGACGGAAGATGCTACTCGCCCTCGATACAAAGCGAGGCTGGTAGTCAAAGGCTACGGTCAGCGGAAAGGTGTGGATTATGATGAGATCTTTTTGCCTATTGTCAAGCATTCGTCTATTCGGGTGGTACTAGCATTAGCAGCCAGTCTCGACTTGGAGGTCGAGCAGATGGATGTGAAGACGGCATTCCTCCACGGTGATCTTGAGGAGGAGTTGTACATGGAGCAGCCGGAGGGATTCTGTGAGAAGGGCAAGTCACATTTGGTCTGCCGGTTGAGGAAGAGCTTGTATGGTCTGAAGCAGGCTCCGAGGCAGTGGTACAGGAAGTTCGAGTCGTTTATGGGGGAGCATGGTTATGCACGGACGACGTCGGATCACTGTGTATTTGTGAGATATTTTGCCGATGATGATTTCATCATTTTGTTGCTCTATGTAGGTGATATGCTATTAGTGGGTCGGAATGCCACTAGGATAGCGGAGCTGAAGCGCCAACTGGGTGCGGCCTTCTCTATGAAGGATTTGGGCACAGCGAAGACTATTCTTGGGATGGAGATCAGCCGAGAGAGAGAGTCCAAGCTGCTACACTTGTCCCAAACGAAGTACATTTACCGGGTACTTCAGCGTTTCGGGATGGACGGGTCGAAGAAAGTGAGTTCCCCCTCGCGGCTCACTTTAAGCTCACTGAGGAACAGTGTCCATCTACCGAGGACGAAAAGGAAGATATGGAGCGGGTTCCATATGCCTCAGCTGTGGGAAGCCTTATGTATGCCATGGTGTGTACGAGGCCAGATATTGCTCATGCAGTTGGTACGATTAGCAGGTATCTTTCAAATCCTGGAAGGGTACATTGGAGTGCGGTCAAGTGGATTCTACGATATCTTCAGGGCACTGCTGGTTGGAGACTTTCCTTTGGTGGTGACGAGCCGAAGCTGGTTGGGTATACCGACGCTGATATGGCTGGAGATGTAGACACGAGGCGATCGACTTCGGGCTACGTGATGATGTTTGCTAGAGGAGCAGTGTCGTGGCAGTCGCGGTTGCAGAAGTGTGTTGCCTTGTCGACTACAGAGGCAGAGTACATTACGGCGACGGAGGCTTACAAGGAGCTGTTGTGGATGAAGAAGCTGTTGCAGGAAATGGGACTGAAGCAAGAGCAGTATACTTTGCTTTGCGACAGTCAGAGTGCTATCCACCTTGTGAAGAATCGGACGTTTTATAGTCGGTCCAAGCACATCGAGACTCGGTATCATTGGATACGGGATGTGGTTGAGAAGAAGGACGCGGAGCTTGAGAAGGTTCATACAGATGACAACGGAGCTGATATGTTCACGAAGATTCTACCAAGGGGGAAGTTTGAGTACTGCAGGCAGATCGTCGGGATGACGATATCCTCCCCATAGTTGTGAAGAGGGAGATTTGTTGGAGTGGGTGGGGTTCCCAACCTATGTGGTGAAGACCCCGGAGTGCGACGAGCGTCGTTCGTGTGTCGAAGAAGCTCGGGAAGTAGGCGACGCGGAGTCGCTACTGCTGCTGCTGCTCCTGAAGGAGTTTCTGGCCTGGGCCTGCCGAGTTCGGCCCGAACTCGGTCCCAGGCCGAGTTCTGGCCGAACTCGGTAGGCCCAGGCCAGAAACTCCTTCAGGAGCAGCAGCAGCAGTAGCGACTCCGCGTCGCCTACTTCCCGAGCTTCTTCGACACACGAACGACGCTCGTCGCACTCCGGGGTCTTCTCCACATCGGTTGGGAATCCCACCCACTCCAACACTAAATCCCAGACCCGGCCCCATCCTCTTTTGCTTTGTTGATCTTGTCCCAACTAGTAAAATGAAATTTCTAGCATTCCAGCTACATATCTTAGTATTATAAGAGTGAATGATATTTTTCTTAGGAACAAATTCTGGTTTTATGCAGCAGAAGAATGATCTCCTAGATATCTGTCACGAGAATTCGTGGGCTGAACTTGTAGCATGTTCGATAGAAATTGTATCATAATATGGAAGATTTGCTGAACTTAATACAATGTCCACACTAAACAATATGAATGAAGTATTTCAAGAATATTTGAGAACCATTGGTTAGAGTAGCTTCTCCAAATAAAAATATGTCATCAGCAAACATATGATAGGATATAGAGGGTGCTTGATTATTAATTTTTGACACTTTGAGAAGAGTCCAGTGTTCTCTTTGTATGTGATTAGAAAGAACTTCACTACAAAGGATGAAAAAGAAAAGGTGATAAAGGGCAGCCTTGTCTGATACCATGAGTAGGATGGAAAGTTTTTGAAGGAGATCCATTGATAAGAACTGCGAATGAAACCAAGGTAACACAATTCATGATTAGATCATGTGATTTACCTGTTAATCCAAAGCCGAGGAGGATTTGACTTAAGAAGGACCAACTCACTCTATCATAAGCTTTAGATAAGTCAAGTTTTAAGTGCTAAACATGCTTTGGTACTTGGGAATTTGGTGGTGGAGTGGAAAAGTTCTTGCGCTACGATGATGTTATCAGATATTTGACGATTTGGGACAAATGCATTTTGAAAAGGTGAAATGAGTTTGTTTAATAGAGGGCATATTCATTTTTGAAAAGATTTGTAATGAGCTTATAGATAACATAACAAAGAGAGATCGATCTGAAATCACTTGGCAGAATTGGCTCAGAATTTTTTGAGATTAAAGAAAGAAAGGTATGATTCAAGAAGATTATTAGTAGCAAAAAAAATTATGGATTAGATTATTAACCGCTCCTCCTACTACTTCCCAACATTTATGATAAAAATAGCTAGGAAACCATCAGGGCCCGGTGACTTATTGGGCTGATCTCCAGTATAGTCAGGCCGGCCCTGGATTCACGTGTAGGCTTTACGCAGAGTTCTCTAAGGTCGATATTTTGTCCTGTTGCAGATGGAGGCACAGTGTCATCATCGTAGATGGATCAGTGGGTTAGTTCAGAGCAGTGCAGAGATAAAGAGATTTGGGCAGTGGTGCGGTCTTTCTTAATCTGGTCGGGTCGGATGAATGGGGAGCAGGGGATGCTCATATGGTTATACCAGTTAAGAAGATTGTGTATTGCATCGGCGCATAGTTCAGGAATCAGGTTGTATCAGATCGGCAGAGCGATAGGTGAATCAACTTAGGTGGGTGGGCTCTGGCCCTTCTTTTCTACTCCTTCATGCCTTAATAAAAATGTACGGGTCCCTTGTATGCTGATAACATAGTTCTTCAATGATGCTTGGTTGAGTAGATTGGATAAATGTATATCACCTTGTATTCGAACGCTAAGTATAGAACGTTTAATAATTGTATCGGAGTGTGCATCAGTGCACGAGTCATAGAACATTAAATAACTGTATTGGAGCGTGCATCTGTGCACGAGGCATTTGTGGTAAGAGGCTTCGTCAGCGAAACGAACAGTTGTGGCACAATGCTACGAAACTGTTGGTATACAGATAGTAGGCTTCGTCAGCAAAGTAAACAGCTGTGGTTCGAAACCACATAACTGTTGCAAGGGGTATGATACCCACAGAACTGTTGGATGTGGCATGGTGCCATAATATTTTTGGGACCTACAGGTCGCCAAACGGAACATTGAACGAAAGTGTGGGAATATGAGGATGATGTGTGAATTTTGTATTCAGATTTAGACCATGCATGTCTTTATAATTACTTAATTGTTCATGCATATTGCATGATTATGGACAACTTGTGCACAAGATAATGCTTTCCCTTAAACGGCTTCTGAGAGCCACCAGAACCGTTTGGCCTAGGAGGAATTATGTAGGCGTGCTTCTACACATGGTATTGTAGGACCTATAGTAGGGCTTGCTACCCGACTGGGAGGACGCATCACAATATGGGTATCATGGAACCTTCGGGTATTATATGTTGAACTGATAGGAAAGGATGATGGTAAGTATTTGTTGAGATGAATTGTTGTTTGTGTGACACAAGAATGCTTATAAGACACATTATGTTTGTAGAAGCATGGAATTTCAGGCGCATCTATAGGCCAGAATTCCTATGCGCTTAACACTATATTGCCAGGGAGCTCTAACGAAGTACTTGGTACAGCAAAGAACAGCAAAAGTATAGACATCAAAAGAAGATTTTTATTTCATATAAAAGTCTATTATATGTCTAAAAAAGGCTTTAAAAAGAAGAATTTCTACAAAAAGAAAAGATCCTAAGACTAAAGCCAGGCGCAGCAAACTGCCATGCGCCTCCTGACAGGCGCATCATCTGCCAGGCGCATCACTTCAGCGTCTCAGTTAGCTATGTCTCTTCAGCATCTCAGTCAGGCGATTTCAGCGTCTCAGTTAGGTGCATCACAAAGTCTCAGCATATGCGCTCCACTTCGATCCGATCAAGTGCTTCGGCTAAAGGAGCAGCTTTGAGCAGAACCAGAGTGGGCAGCCAACCCTACTCTAGCAGGAGGAAGAGCTGTCCAAAGCCCAAGGAAGAGGAGAGCACCGCAATTCCGATCTGCGGCTCTTCCAGCATAACGGAGACGAGGCTCGAGCATCCCGATCTTTGGATGCAACAGGCACCTTCGGCCTGCCTCAGAACCCCGCGATTCCGACTTTTGGATGTAACAGTCACCTTCAAGTGCATGAACGAAGACAACTCGTCGCATCTTTACCCTCGGGAGCATCTTGTCAACAGAATGTACTCAAGCAAATAAGTTCATTCGGGAAGACGTAAGAGAACGAGAAGCAAACTCTCTCCTTTCTGCTATTTATAGGCCGGACAAATCAAACCCATGTGCCAAGTGGCGGGCTCTCCGAATCCCGTGCAATAAATTTACATTTATGGTGATGAACCTGACTCTTCGAATTCAGCCAAGTCAAAACGGCTATTTAAAGCACTTGAAGAACTCAACAGTCGGACCAATAAAGACACGTCATACAAATGAATGCGCCGGTCAGATACCGCGCATCGTACAGACGTGTCCGTCAGTACCAAGTGTCCTGTATGGATGCACCCAACAAAGCACAGATCCATGCATCCTAATCAACATGGACCCGTGCGCCCAGTGGGGTACAACTCGACGCGTCACACCACCAAGCAATTAATGCCAAAGTGACAGAGTTGGCAGCACGTCCCCCGAGGACTGAATAGTTGGCAGCTTTTGCAAAAAACGAAGCGTCGCTGACGTCAGCATCATCATTACTTTCCTCCGACGGTTACAACCCACGTGGCCGACCAACCACTCGCATGCGCCTCAGCAGCCATGCGTCTAAAGATTCACATGTGCCTCAAAAGCCGTGCGCCCAAACTGGTTCGTGACTCCTGAAGGTTGCGAGCCAAAGTCTTCTCATGCGCCCAATCCCAGGCGCATGCTATCAGATTACCCTCCACCAAATTCGAGATCTTTGAGCTACGGATATGCACCACGTGTCCTTTTAAGGGGTGCTAATCACCCAAGATCTCAGCAACTGAAAGATCCTCTCCCCTGCTATGTGCCAGCCCACAAATGCAGCATGAAGGATTCAACCCACAAATGATGGTGCATCATCCATGCGCCTCTCGTAGCTTCAACCACGTGGCGTCCCCACGTACAGGCGTATCCTACATATGCGCGCATGAGCAGCCCAACCTGCTGCTTATAAATAGAGGGATCATTTCTTTCTTCCACACACACACAGAGGGACAGACATATACAGAGATGTACTGTCAAAGATAGCCGTAACCAGAGCATCAGAGTTCACTCACAGAGATCGGAAGAGGCACTCAACGTCTTTTTCCTCTCCGCAAGCTCCAGCACCCAAAGCAACTCAGACCTTCAGAGAATCGAAAATCGTCGTCAGATCGTCAATGGAGTCAACGCATTACCACTCGCTCCATCGACACATGACCCAGATAAACAAAAGTGTACTCCTAGGACTATATCTAAGTCCTACATTGTAACATTGTTCTGTTTGTAATTGAAATTGCAATCAAAAGATTTTAATGGCAAACAAGCTGGCGACTCTGCTGGGGACCTCTTTCTCCTTCGATGAGAAAGTTGTGTTGCAATCTGACGACGTGAAGGTGGGCTCCTCCCACAGGACGCTAGTCGTATACCTCAATCAACAGGCGTATGAGGAGTTTATCTCTGAAGGCATCGCAAGTCCTTCGAAGTGGCTGCCGAAGCCGAAGAAGACTCGCCAAGTCTGGGTGCGCAAAGTCGAGGCCCCTGGCACCACCACTGAAGGGGATGCGCCGATGCAGCCTACCCTTCCCGCTGACGTCCTCAGCAGCCAAGATGCCCCTGCGGATGCAGCGCATCCCTCGGGGAAGCGTGGGGCCGACCACATTTCCCAACCTTCTTCTTCTCAGACAAGGAAGATGCGTCGACGGAGCAGGGGCGCAGCTAACGCCCTACGCATTAACTCTGATACGCCACATAAGGCATCTATCTTTGACAGACTCACTCGCTGTCGTGGCAAAGATAATTTGGACTCTGAGTACTATGCGCCCCAGCGGGCCGGTACGAAGAAGTCCAAGGCAGCATGGGTCATGCGCCTCGAACGTGCTATGCCAGCAGTGAACCAGAGGCATGCGCTCACAATCATGCGCGCTGCCAATGGTAAACTGTACAAGGTTGACTCGGGTGCTTCTGCGTCGCGAACGGGCCAACCTTTAAAGACCTCGTGCCGCTTAGGCGCATCTGCTGCATTTTCAACCAAGTCGTGCAAGGCAAACTCTGTGGTCTTGAACCCCCGTGCCTACATTAGTTGTGTGTCTGAGGCTGGTTCAAGCCACTCTAAATATTGCTCCCCCACTATTGATCTGGGCGCATCTTTTGCGCCGGATCAGGGGGTACAGCATTCACTTGACCACCCTGACGCTTGGCCTTGCCATGCGCCTGATGGGGGTGTAAAGGTGGCACTCTCCTATAACGATCTGCGTAATGTGATCACTCACAAACGCCGATCAAGAGAGTCGACTGACAAGTACAATGCGCCCCTTACAGGGCACACCTGTGCTATAGTCACCATCAACTGTTGTTACAAGACAGCAGTCCCACCACAAATGTAGTCTGTGTTCCAGCGGCTGCAATCATCAACACCCCTCCAACGTCGCCTCAGAAAGAAGGTGTCGATTGAAGAGGAGCCACAACTAAAGGTTGCCTCTTACAACGTAATCTCTAACTCCTCATCAACCCGAAAGGCGACTGGCAACTCCTCGACCTCATCCTCGTCCAAGAGCCAGCCGAAGAAAACCAAGATGACTGTCCCGTCCTTAGGAGTGTTTAAAGGCACCCAGGGGAGAAAGAAGATCTCGGAGGAAGCTGGGGGTAGTCAAGCCCCTGTGGATATTCATCCCGAAGACGAAGTTAGCCTCCCGAACATAGCTGGGGGTAGTCAAGCCCATGTGGATCTTCATCCTAAAGACGAAGATATCCTCCAGAATATAGCTGGAGGTAGCCAGGACAAAGCTCCAGGAGAAGTGACACTTATACAAGAGAGCGAGACCGAAAGCGAGGCTTCAACCGATCCATCCACTTCTAGTCACGTCATGACAGTATACATGACAGGAGGTGGTGATACGGAGTCAGATGCTCCACCAGCAGATCTCGTTCAGCGCATGGATACCTTGGAGGGAGGACTCAAAACCCTCTCTGTCTCCATGCAGACACTGACTCAAGCAGTGTTCGAGATACGATCAGCTTTGGCCAGAGCACCTTCCACTAATCCTGACCCAGGAGTCAACGGGGAATCAAGTGTGCCCCTTCAACGGGCATCCTTGAATACCGATTGCCGCGAAACACTGCGAGTGTCAGAACCTTCGAATGTACAGCTCCAGACTGTACCACCTTCTCCGACTCCCAGCTCCACGGAAGACGTGGTGGAGATGATCAGAGACTTGCGTGAGCGCTTCGAGTCGAAGAACAGACAGGAGGAGCACCAGAAGATGGGGATCCCGCAACCATACCCCCTCGAATGGAACAAAGTGGTTTATCCTTCAAAGTATAAACCACAAACATTGGCACCATACGACGGGAAGGACTCTCCACGCCGTTATCTGACATACTTCCAGTCTCAAATGGGACATCTCCCGAAGGAAGACGCGCTACTCACAAGCCTGTTTGTCGGAGCACTGAAAGGAGTGGCTTACGACTGGTACTGCAGTCTCCCTGACAACTCCATATCTTCCTTCGACGACTTGACACGTCTCTTCCTCGATCATTTCTACGACGAAGGGAAAGACATGACAATGGCGTCCCTGATAGAGGTGCGTCAGAAGGAGAAGGAGACGGTTCGAGCATTCATCGAACGTTTCTGACAATCCTGCTTCAGATTGCCCCCGGGTATGCCAGAACATGCACTCATCTTCTGCTGCAGCATGAACATGCTTCCTGCAGTTAAGCTCTGGCTCAACTCCACTCCTCATTCCGACTGGATTTTATTGATTATTGAGGCCGAAGCCGCAGAAAAGAAGGCATGCAATGCTCGCCTTCTGGGAGTCAGTTTCCCTACTTTCGAAGACAAGGGAAAACGGTCTGCTGCCAATAACCCTGGACGTGAGACGAAGGGGAAGCAGGCGTTGACTGTCAATGCCTCCAAAGGCGCACAAGTACCTACTCAGAAGCCTCCGCTTGCGCCGAGGCCAAAGGAGGTCTATTCTTTCAACGATAAAGACACCTTGCAACTCTTCGAGATGCTGAAGCAGGGTGATAAGATCAAATTGCCAGACCCGAAGCGTCCCGACGAGGTTGGAAGAGTGGACAATCCGAGGTACTGTCACTACCATCGGTTTGTCGGACATCCAACTCAGGACTGCTACGTCCTCAAGAACTACATCCAGCGCATGATCAATGCGAATGTTATCTCCATCGACTATATGGAGAAGATAGTCTCGGCCAACCTGGTGTCACTCCAATTCGGCACCTTGCTGCCAACCATAACACAAGATGGCATCGTCTCCATCCCAAAGGCGACAATGGAGGTGGTCAATCTACCACCTACCCGTGACAACGTGAGTGGACTCATCCCACTCACCACATCTCGGGGAGAGATCTTATGGGTTCACCCAGATCTCGTCTCCGAAGTTACTCAAACGGGGGTACACTCTACCTCCAAAACCAAGGGCAAGAAGATCAAGTCTTGCCGCATGATCTCTTCCTCCACGGAAGAGGCACTTCCTGTACAAACGCGTTCGCAGCTGAACGCCCAATCCGACGAAGCTGCCGTCGAGGTGGTGCCTTCCTGTACTGCCCCTGCTGCCCAGGAAGATGGGCCCATCCAGACCTCCAGCAGCCAATAAACAGAAGCACGTAGAGGCCTGTTTCGATAAGCCTTTGCGAAGGGAAAATGCTTCGGGGCTAGCCAAGCCCCACAACTTTAACATACTGGCACAACTTGCCGGTACTCCTGCCCGTTTGTCACTGTTTGAGCTTCTTCGTCTTTCCAAAGACACCCGCGAAGCTCTCTGTGAAGCCTTGAAGGATGCTGAGTCCTTCATCAGTCAGGTCAAACAGCCTGAGGATATTTCGACCACATGTGCGTACTGTCATTGTGCGGATGAGGTCATCTCCAACATAACCTTCACCCAACAAGACATGTTGCTCAAACACAACCGGCACAACAGGGCACTGTATTACACAGGGTATGTGGGTTCCGTCAAGGTGAAACGAATTCAGATTGATCTAGGGTCTTCCTTCAGCATCATCCCTAGGACTCTGCTCTCAACACTGGGGATCCCGATGTACCGTCTGGCGCCTTCCAACACTACAATGAACGGTTTTAATGCTAGCAAAAGTGAACCGTTGGGCAAAATACGGCTGAAATGTCATATCGGTAACCTCTGAACCGAGGTGACTTGCTATGTCGTGGATGCCGACGTCAACTACAACCTCCTGCTGGGTCGCCCGTGGCTGCATGAGTACATGGTGGTGCCATCTACACTCCACCAATGTATGAAGTACGTGTCCACTAACGACATCATCCGGACAGAGTTCGCAGACATTGACCCTTTCAAGGGGGTCAAAGCCTACTTCACCGATGCTAGCTTATATAAGTCGCTCGATGAAGGGGAAGCCAACGATGCTGATGACGAAGCAAAAATAGCGGCAGAACCGGACATGGAGCCAGAGATGATTCCCGACGCTCCTTTGAAGATTCGACTCAAAGGGAAACCGCCCCAAATGCTGCCTCCCATGGCGATCAAGCTACCTGAAAAAGCACCGACTTCTCTAGGTAGAGCACCTACTAAAGCTCCCTTGAAGATACGGCTCAAGAAAAAACCTCCTCAAACGTCGGCTCCCCTTGTGGCAAAACTACAGGGGAAGGCACCTGTCATCGAAGGCGCAGTCGAGATACCCCTGAAGGTGCGTCTTAAAGGCAAACCTCCGCAATCATCCAAGCTGCAAAAGAAGGCCCACACAGCCGTCTCGGATCCTAAGGTCAAATCTGCGATAAACTCTCCCGAACCAGCCCCAGTGCTCACAGATGAAGAGTTAGGAGAGTACATATCTGCTGATATAGATGCACCTTCTCTTGATAATGTAATCCTGCGGGACAAAATCTCGTGTTTTATCAATAATAGAGTGTCTTTCAATTATTTTAGTCTTCCATATTGGAATGCCATGTATACACTAGATAATGCTATACGGTCGTTACAAACACAAATAACGACCGTCAATCATGTAAATCGAGTAGTCCTGTCCTAAGGAGTCTGTTGTATAGTCCCACCGCGGAATCGGGATGAAGAATCCATCATCTTCGGCAAAGTTGAGCATCATCAAGACCTCCCGCCACTCGAGCCAGAACCAGATACCGGCAGAATATGTCTATCGGTACACGGACAAGGCAAAGTACCTCATTCAAAAGATGGGTTACGACCTGAAAAGCAACAAATGCCTGAACTATGGCAAAGGCCGACGTCTTCCCCTCCGGCTCCCAATACCTAAAGGAAAGCCACATGACTACTATCATCGTACTCGACAGGGGGTAGGCTATGTCACGCCGCCGGCTACTCCAGAGAGTTCGGAGGCAGAAGAAATGGAACACACTCATTCGTCCGAAGCATCAATTTGGGATTTCGATACCAGTATCGGCTCAGTCCTCAGGAAGGTGCTATCAGTCAATATGACATCTGCACAATCTTAAGAGGATAAAGGCGATGACCAAACGCCGGAATTCTTTGAGGAAGAACCATGGGCTCAACGTCTAGGGGCACAGTGGGAGTCTCGTTTTAAATTACGCGAACCCCCTACCGAAGACGAGGTCGAACAAGTTGACCTTGGGGAAGGATCTCCTTCTAAACCCATCTTCATCAGCAAGAGTCTAAAGGGAGATGACCGGGAGTCTTTGGTCCAATTGGCCAAAGAATATATCGACGTCTTCGCCTGGAGCTACGAAGATGTGCCGGGACTTGATCCCCAGATCGCAATATATAGACTTAACATCTTGCCTGATGCTAAGCCTGTAAAGCAACAACAACGATGTTTTCGTCCTGACATCATGAACGCTATCGACCAGGAGGTGGACAAACTCCTGAGCAGAGAGTTCATTCGTGAAGAGCAACATCCGGATTGGGTGGCCAATGTCGTCCCTGTCACCAAGAAGAATGGGAAGATACGAGTCTGCATCGACTTCAAGGATCTCAATACTGCTTGCCGGAAGGACGAATTCCCGCTTCCAATCACTGATGTGATGATCGACAATACATGTGGCTTCGAACGCATGTCTTTCATGGATGGGTACTCGGGCTACAACCAGATCAAAATGTTCCCCGATGACGCAAAACACACGTTATTCAGGACTCCGAAGGGGGTTTTATGCTACACAGTGATGCCCTTTGGCTTGAAGAACGCTAGTGCTAAGTACCAACGAGCTATGAGTACCAACTTCCGTCAATATCTGCGCAGAACGGTTGAATGCTATGTTGATGATATCGCAGTCAAGAGCCATCTCAAAGGTGATCACCTACAAGACCTAAAGACAGTCTTCGATCTCATGCGAGCGCATCAACTCAAGATGAACCCCGCTAAATTCTTCCTTGGGGTTTCTAGCGGAAAGTTCTTAGGCTTCATTATCATGGCAAAAGGCATTCATGTTGATCCCGAGAAAACTAAAGCCATCCTTGACATGGACCCTCCGAAGAACCTCCGAGAACTTCGAGGCCTACAGGGGCGTCTGGCATACATCCGAAGGTTTATAGTAAACCTTTTCGAAAAATACCAACCCTTCACCCAGCTCATGAAGAAGGGAGTCTCCTACGTCTGGACAGAAGAATGCCGGAAAGCTTTCGATGATATCAAAGCTTACCTGACGAGCCCGCCAGTCCTGGTGGCACCCGTCGCAGGCAAACCATTTCTTTTTTACGTCCGTGCCATGGATCATTCCCTCGGCGCTTTGTTGGCTCAAAACAACGATACAGGCTATGAGAAAGCTATCTACCACCTCAGTAGGAAACTGATCGGGGTCGAAACCGGTACAACCCCGTTGAAAAGGAGTGTCTGGCTTTGGTGTTCGTCATCCAGAAGACTCGCCATTATGTTTCAGGCCAGACAATTCATGTCATCTCCCGAGTCAATCCACTCAGGGTTCTCATGACGAAGCCGGGATCATTGAACTCCCGACTAGCTCCATGGGCAATCCTGTTGACACCATATAATATGGTCTTCGCCCCACAAAAAGCCGTCAAGGGCCAAGCTCTAGCCGACTTTTTAGCTGCACACCCCATCCCAGAGTCCTCCAGACTCTATGAAGACATTCCGGATGAAGTCCAAGAATCAAATATCACCGAAGAAAGCTCCGTTTGGCGGGTGATTTTCGATGGCGCTTCAAGAACATGCCCCAAAGGCCAAATTATCGCAGGAAGGGGGGTAGTCTTAGTTTCCCCCGATCAGCTGGTCATCCAGCGTGCTTACTCCCTTTCGAAGCCGTGCTCCAATAATGTTGCCGAGTACAACGCTCTCATCATGGGACTCCAGTTGGCGCAACAGCTGGGGGTGGATCATCTGGAAGCTTACGGCGACTCAAAACTCGTCGTTAATCAAATCCGAGGGCAGTACGAAGTTCGCCATGAAGATCTGGTTCTTTACCATGAAGCTGCATTGAATATTATTTCAACCTTCACCAAGTTCTTCCTAGAACACGTACCTCGGTTACAAAACCTGGAGACTGACGCTCTGGCCGGCCTCGCAGCTTCATTAGCAGCACCCCTCGGGACTCAATACTACGTCACGGTAGTTGGACGAGACTTGGTCTGTCCCAAAAATAATCTATGCACACAAATGGCCCATGCCATGACGACAAGTGCCGATGTTAATGTCCGAGACTGGAGGTTCCCATTCATCGACTTCGCTTTCTATGGAATTCTTCCAAAAGACCCGAAAGAAGCCGTCTCGGTCAGAAGGCGTTCCCTTCGGTTTTATTATGATACAGCTACTAAAACGCTGTACCGACGTTCCTTCGATGGACTTCTCCTTCGATGTCTATCCAACGAAGAAGCAGCCGAAGCCCTTCGGGAAGCTCATGATGGGACTTGAGGGGCTCATCAACCTGGCCCTAAGTTGCAGGATCGACTGCGACGCATGGGCTACTATTGGCCAACCATGACACCCGACGCCGTCGACTATGCTAAAAAGTGCCATGTGTGCCAGCTTCACGCCGACTTTATCCATACACCATCGGAACCACTACATCCTACGGTCGCCTTCCGGCCCTTTAAAGCTTGGGGCATGGACATTGTAGGACCTATTGTCATGCCCCGACCCAGAATCACCCAAATCATCGTCCTCGCAGGGGGCGTGATGCCGCACAAGCCTGGAGTTGCGCTCGTACAAGGCAAGATGACAAGTTCTTAAATGGTTATCTTTTGATTTGATATTAACAACGATAGGAAAACAGAGTATACGAAACAATTCTCTTTATTGATATCTGAAACTGAGATTACAATGGCTTTCGATAGCCTAACAATATATGCCAGATTGGCTACAACACTCAGGTTCTCTCTTGCCCACAAAGGATTTCACCGTTCCATACATCATGCCTTCTATATCTCGGCCGCGTCAATCCAGCTGCGTAGTCCGAGCGTCAATGCGATAGCACGCTTCAATGCGCTTCGGCATTCCAAGCCTTAACACGTTCAAGCAACGCTTCGCCGCGAGCAATCTATTCCCTGCACCCTGCATGAAGCTGGTGGGGGATCAGTACGTTCGTCCTCGCATGTACTGAATCAAAGATCATCTTTTCAAACCGACATTTTTATCTTTATGTTGAATCATGCAACTTAGCTTATGATCTTGCTATGTTCTCCTTAGGGTCAATTTCATGGCATCTTCGAAAGCGCAAAGCATGTTAGCATAGCAGCATGTTATCAAATTGAATAGGCAAACAAACAAGAAATCTCGTGTTTGATTCGTGGCGCGACTTACCAAGTCGACGCACTCGCCCTTGCGTCCCTTGCACTGACGCAAGGTGAATACGCCTCGTTCCATCCCTGTCATGTTATAGTGCATCTCTAAGTAGGATCTATATGCGGGACGCACACGTGCCTACACTTTCAACCCATCGTTCCTTAGCTATATGCGGGTCGTTGGTGTATCCGCGCCGGAATGGACTAAAGGAGTTCCTTTCTTTTCTCTCCTTCTTTTCTCTCTATTTGGTTGGGCTGCCGGCATTTCACGGGTTGGGTCACTCTCCCAAACAACCGAAACATTCCCGGTACATGCCATCATTTGCGGCTTCTCCCATCTTGTTTAAGGATGTGCGCCTACAAAGATTATCATCCCTCCGCGGCCAAATCGGTTCCGGGGACCTCCGGCATTTATCCGTTTGGGGGGATACTCGTGCACGAGTTAATATCACATTAATCTCGAGCCCATTCCAATCGACCATGCAACGCCCTATCATTCAACAGTTAAATTCAAACAACCAAACATAGTCTTGAGTCCGAGACTCAGACTTATCGTCTCGTATTTCTTCCCTTTAGCTTTCTATGTTCTTTCGTTTCGCACTTCGTTTCGATGATTCAATGGCATCGTGCCTCAACTCAATGCTCGTCAACCGAACGACCCGAAGGTCTCGAACACCTTTCGAGGCAACATGTCATATCCGACAGTTCTGCCACATTCATACCGTAACTGTATTCTCTCGCAACGAAGCCATCTTTTATTATCCCGTGCACGTAGGCACGTTCCGACCATATTCCTATGTTCTATAACTTAGCATTCAATGTTCGGGGCTTGCGCGCTAGGGCGCTCGCCTATTGTCTTTCCATGTTCTAGCCATCTAACTCGTGCAGCAAAGGCACGGTATGGTTCGTGCACTAAGGCACTCGCCGATTTCAGTTATCCCAAGTTCTTGCGGCTTGCGCACCGAGGCGCTCGCCTTTACGGTATCCAATGTTCCATAGCGACTCGTGCATTTGATACACGTTTCATTTCGATTGTTCTAACTTAGTGTTCGACTCACACTATGATTTATCTTGATCGGACCACGCCCGTGGCGTCGATAGGCTAACTTAGCATACAATGATATATTTGACTTATCGAATGAAGGAGTAAAAAGAAGTCAATCTTTCCACCTTGAGTCGATACGCCTTCATCGTTTCGCCGAGCCGATGCGGCTCGATTCCCTAACTTTGTTGCACGGCCACTCTCCTGACTTAGCCATTTGAGCACTTCGTGCTTCGTTGAGTTATACGCCCAATTCGCCTTAGCATGCCCAAGTCTTAGCCCGTCGCAAGACGACGATTTGATTTTGCGGACCTCTTACTAAATATTGCAAAAGATCGACCTCTAATATTTTCTCGTCAAAGTATGACCTGCACACGAAACCAACTAAAATCAATACTTGCTTCGATTCGGACTTGCGCCTTGGTCAATTCGATTTCTTAGAATCTTCGAGCCGATTCAATGCACTCATCCTTCGGGGCAACGCGGCGCTTCGCATCGATTCACTCGATGCATTCTTAGGGACAAGGCAACTCTTCGCATCGACATAGTCCGATGCATTACTCGGGTCAACATAACTCTTCGCATCGACTTAGTTCGATGCGTTGCTCGTGACAACTTAACTCTCGTATCGTTTTGCATCGATACATTCCTTTGGTTCAACGCGACTCGCTGAGTCAACGTTTCAGCGTAATGCACCGTGCGGAGCGGGGCATTACAGAATATACCACTCAAAACAAGGTTCGTCCTCGAACCAAAACCAACACTCCGACTAAGTGTTTTATAGATCGTTTCACGATCTCGCCCCACAAATGATGTTCGATTTCATAATATCTCGCAAGCTTTTCACTAGCATTTCAAAGTCATCCCTGCAGCTCGATTTGAATTTTGTATACAACTCGATTTGGATTTGTACCTATATTCAAGGCGTCCCGAAGATATATATATTTCGACCAAGCCCAGTCGTAGCAAATTAGAACAAAGCTGACAGGTAAATTTCAATCCTATGCTTGCCATCTCGTACTCTCGATCGGACTTATCCTTAGCAACTGTTCTCGAAATTTCATCGTATATGCATATTGATACACACGTAATTCATTCAACAAAGTCACTGCACGCGACGCGATTTAAAATCGTATTTCTCGTTTCGTATGTTTCATCGGGACTATCAATTCTACGTATTGCGTCAAGCCGTCGCGCATCCAATCACAACAAGTCTCCGCAACGCCTTGCGTTCGAAGTCGCTATCCAACTATTTCCGAAGTCTGGCTATGCACTTATCTCGTTACGATTTCCTTCGTTGACTTGCAAATGCATCAACATTCAGGGCTACGCCCGCTGGTTACTTACATTGTCCCCGTGCTTAGATTCTCCCGACGTAAGTTTAAATTGACATTACACAAAGGCCACAATCTATCCGACATGAAAGTTTACAGCAAGGCGATGGTGCTCAAGGCAACGATCGCCTTGACATGAATGTCTTAACGACGCGTCTTACATTCAATTTCCTAACGAGTAGGAATTCACTAGCCAAATTCCCAACTTATTCGTCTCGCAACATCGAACATAATTTCGATTCACGCAAGCTCAATTGCAAGGTGAATCCGGATCTAACGACATGACTCGTAAGCCATTCCCTTATCGTTCCCTCTCGTGCATAGCACGTTCCTCGTAATCGTCTAGACTTATCATCAACATGCACCGTGTTATATTTGTTATCGGTGCAATCCCATATGCGATATCGCATGGGTCATCTTACGGTCTGCAGTATTCAATTTGATTTGGCAGTCAAGTCTTCTAGGGTCAGCTGCCCCGAAGCTACGCTCGATAATTGTGGATCATTAACGAAGGACAGTTTAATACGAACCATGCTATATCTTATTTTGGAGCCAAATCACGTTCCGACGATTCTATACGAATACCCAATTTCGGACACAACCATTTCTATCGACGCAACTGATGCGCAACTATCTTCCGAGTCAAGTCATGCACTACCGTCGATGATTCCGCAATTTACGAAACATCTACTCGCATCGAGTTCGAGTCTATCTTATTTGCGGGTCGACACACGAGATGCTATACGCATCGAGCAATCATCGATGACTTATAGTCTCGTCTTTGATCAATCACAAAATTTACGATCAACCAAGTTCGTTCATTCTCGTATCCTTACTTACAAAATTTTGATAGCGCAAGGCGCATTCTATTTTGTATTCATACATCGCTTACGTTTCCTTACGTATCGATCTCGATACGCCGTATCCATTTCGATAACGTAAGGGAACTTTGAATCCGTTTCGACATCAACTTAACTCGCTTTGCATACATCCAAGTTTGCCACAAACTTTTCCATATGCATCCACTTGTTCTCCGATTCATCGCATCCCGCTATACTTTGATCGTGTAACCGAGTTACTGATTATCCAACATCGAACCCTCGAGTTATACGATCACGCCCTCTAAGTTTCGCGTGTTTTTCAGTCATGCTCAAATGAGTGTCGCCGTAATGTAACCAACTATTTCTTAGGCACGATTTCTCACGTCAACCAACTTTCTTACCGAAGTCGCACATCATGCGATTTAATTTCAATGTTTGCATCGCCTAATATTTCTATCGAGATCGCAAGTCGTACGATTCGATTCGTCTCGTCCAACGTTTATACCGAGATCGCAAGTCGTGCGACTCATTTGTAAGCTCGAGTATTCCTTTCCCGTCGATCCGATTATTGCGTCAAGGCATAATCGTTTTGCTAGTCTCGGTCTTCCGACCGACTTATTATTCTCGTCCGACGTATCGTTCATTGATACGAGTCTCGTCTTATCGTCCCAACCGAATTTCGAAGAACACTTGCATCAACATACCGTCATACAAAATTTTCAATCGAGTCTCGGTACTCTCCCGTCCGTTGCGGACAAACTTTCCGCAATTCTCACAAAGTGTCGATGAAATTAATCGCACAAGTGCTATAACATATACCACTCGAAATCGAGTCATTCATCGCCTACGTGATATGGCATATACCACTCGGAATTTAAGCTATTTCCCTCGCGTTATACTTAGTATAGGCCAACGTTCTCTTCCGACTCACGATTTCCGCAGTGATCATGCTTGATCACAACCGTAACTTTGATTCTATCAGAAATCCGACACGATTCGGTCAATGTTCTCGCTTGCCAACCTAAGTTTGGTGTGCAGCCGAACGATTCGTTCTATCGATTTATGAATTCAATTCTTTCCTTACGTTGCATCTCGTGCAACAATTTATTTGATATGCGTTGCACCCCGTGCAACAAATTTTACTTTTGATACGCGTCGCACATCATGCTACGATTTATTTCCGACACTTTCATTCCACTTTGTACAACGATTCAATTCCAATTTCCTTTGCACTTTGTGCAACGATTAATTTGATATGCGTTGCACCACGTGCAATAATTTTTACTTTTCAATACGCGTTGCACATCGTGCAACGATCATTTCCAATATTTACCGCACCTCGTGCAACGAATTACTCTCGACTTTCCAAGTCAATGCACAATCCGTTTAACACATTCGGTATTGGCTTATCACTTCTCACTTTTATTTTAACGCATATTCACCATTACTCGTTGCACTTCGTGCATCATTTTATTTCTCATTCAACATGTTACATTGCCACAGTATCTCAAATCGTATTCCACAATTTGTTGCGCTTGCAGCAACTAACATTTTTACGGCTCGTTTGCATTCAATGCAATATACCCTTCGCGACTTTCTTAGCAAACATCGTGTAATTTCCAAAACACATGCGGCAAAATTATACGATTTGTATTAGACTTATTGTATGGAACATCCAGTGCGGCATCGAGTAGAGTCAAGAGTGATATCAAGTGGTGGTGGGCAACTTTTCGAATTGTAATGAAGCAAGCGTCCAGAGGAAATTGAGCCTAGAGCTCTGATACCAATTTGTCACGCCCCGACCCAGAATCACCCGAATCATCGTCCTCGCAGGGGGCGTGATGCCGCACGAGCCTGGAGTTGCGCTCGTGCAAGGCAAGATGACAAGTTCTCAAATGGTTATCTTTTGATTTGATATTAACAACGATAGGAAAACAGAGTATACGAAACAATTCTCTTTATTGATATCTGAAACTGAGATTACAATGGCTTTCGATAGCCAAACAATATATGCCAGATTGGCTACAACACTCAGGTTCTCTCTTGCCCATAAAGGATTTCACCGTTCCATACATCATGCCTTCTATATCTCGGCCGCGTCAATCCAGCTGCGTAGTCCGAGCGTCAATGCGATAGCACGCTTCAATGCGCTTCGGCATTCCAAGCCTTAACACGTTCAAGCAACGCTTCGCCGCGAGCAATCCATTCCCTGCACCCTGCATGAAGCTGGTGGGGGATCAGTACGTTCATCCTCGCATGTACTGAATCAAAGATCATCTTTTCAAACCGACATTTTTATCTTTATGTTGAATCATGCAACTTAGCTTATGATCTTGCTATGTTCTCCTTAGGGTCAATTTCATGGCATCTTCAAAAGCGTAAAGCATGTTAGCATAGCAGCATGTTATCAAATTGAATAGGCAAACAAACAAGCAATCTCGTGTTTGATTCGTGGCACGACTTACCAAGTCGACGCACTCGCCCTTGCGTCCCTTGCACTGACGCAAGGTGAATACGCCTCGTTCCATCCCTGTCATGTTATAGTGCATCTCTAAGTAGGATCTATATGCGGGACGCACACGCGCCTACACTTTCAACCCATCATTCCTTAGCTATATGCGGGTCGTTGGCGTATCCGCGCCGGAATGGACTAAAGGAGTTCCTTTCTTTTCTCTCCTTCTTTTCTCTCTATTTGGTTGGGCTGCGGCGTTTCACGGGTTGGGTCACTCTCCCAAACAACCGAAACGTTCCCGGTACATGCTATCATTTGCGGCTTCTCCCATCTTGTTTAAGGATGTGCGCCTACAAATATTATCATCCCTCCGCGGCCAAATCGGTTTCGGGGACCTCTGGCATTTATCCGTTTGGGGGGATACTCGTGCACGAGTTAATATCACATTAATCTCGAGCCCATTCCAATCGACCATGCAACGCCCTATCATTCAACAGTTAAATTCAAACAACCAAACATAGTCTTGAGTCCGAGACTCAGACTTATCGTCTCGCATTTCTTCCCTTTAGCTTTCTATGTTCTTTCGTTTCGCACTTCGTTTCGATGATTCAATGGCATCGTGCCTCAACTCAATGCTCGTCAACCGAACGACCCGAAGGTCTCGAACACCTTTCGAGGCAACATGTCATATCCGACAGTTCTGCCACATTCATACCGTAACTGTATTCTCTCGCAACGAAGCCATCTTTTATTATCCCGTGCACGTAGGCACGTTCCGACCATATTCCCATATTCTATAACTTAGCATTCAATGTTCGGGGCTTGCGCGCTAGGGCGCTCGCCTATTGTCTTTCCATGTTCTAGCCGTCTAACTCGTGCAGCAAAGGCACGGTATGGTTCGTGCACTAAGGCACTCGCCGATTTCAGTTATCCCAAGTTCTTGCGGCTTGCGCACCGAGGCGCTCGCCTTTGCGATATCCAATGTTCCATAGCGACTCGTGCATTTGATACACGTTTTATTTCGATTGTTCTAACTTAGTGTTCGACTCACACTATGATTTATCCTGATCGGACCATACCCGTGGCGTCGATAGGCTAACTTAGCATACAATGATATATTTGACTTACCGAATGAAGGAGTAAAAAGAAGTCAATCTTCCCACCTTGAGTCGATACGCCTTCGTCGTTTCGCCGAGCCGATGCGGCTCGATTCCCTAACTTTGTTGCACGGCCACTCTCCTGACTTAGCCATTTGAGCACTTCGTGCTTCGTTGAGTTATACGCCCAATTTGCCTTAGCATGCCCAAGTCTTAGCCCGTCGCAAGGCGACGATTTGATTTCGCGGACCCCTTACTAAATATTGCAAAAGATCGACCTCTAATATTTTCTCGTCAAAGTATGATCTGCACACGAAACCAACTAAAATCAATACTTGCTTCGATTCGGACTTGTGCCTTGGTCGATTCGATTTCTTAGAATCTTCGAGCCGATTCAATGCACTCATCCTTCGGGGCAATGCGGCGCTTCGCATCGATTCACTCGATGCATTCTTAAGGACAAGGCAACTCTTCGCATCGACATAGTCCGATGCATTACTCGGGTCAACATAACTCTTCGCATCGACTTAGTTCGATGCGTTGCTCGTGACAACTTAACCTCGTATCGTTTTGCATCGATACATTCCTTTGGTTCAACGCGACTCGCTGAGTCAACGTTTCAGCGTAATGCGCCGTGCGGAGCGGGGCATTACACCTATCACCCCTCCTTCATCGAGGGGACACCGCTTCATCCTAGCCATCACCGACTACTTCTCCAAATGGGCAGAAGCAGTTCCGCTGACGGAAGTGAAAAGCTCTAGGGTGATCAGCTTCATCAAGCACCATGTCATCTACCGTTTCGGGGTACCCTGCAGGATTATCCATGACAATGGTCCTCAGTTCATCAGCCATGTTTTTAGTAGATTTTGTGACAAGAACCGCATTCAGAATGTGGCATCAACCGCCTAAAATCCGGCAACAAACAGATTGGCCGAGGCCTTTAACAAGACGATCGTCAAGCTACTCAAAAAGGTCAAGTCATCCAACAAACGCGACTGGAACAAAAATCTTGGCAAATGACTTTGGGCCTACCGTACAACGGTACAGACTTCGACGGGCAATACCCCGTTCTCCTTAGTCTACGAGAGCGAAGCGGTACTGCCTCTCGAATTTCAGATACCCTCACTCCGTGTAGCGATCACAAACCAACTGACAGAAGAAGACAACCAGCGTCGTCGTCTGTGAGAATTGGAGGCACTTGACGAAAAGCGTCTCCTAGCTCAGCAGCACATTGAACTTTATCAAGTCCGTATATCACAGGCTTTCAACAAAAAGGTCAAGCAGAGGACTTTTCAAATAGATGACCTGGTCATGGCAGTCAAGAGGCCGATGGTGTTGACACACAAAACACCAAGAAAGTTCGAGCCCAAGTGGGAGGGACCTTTCATCATAGAGACGGTATACTCAAATGGTGCTTACCGCCTCGCTCGGCCGAACGGGGACTTGTTCATTGTCACGCCCCAGAACCAGAATACTGGAGAGCGGGAGAATGACTCAGCCAGCTACGTATTACGGGTAGATGAATACCATATAATACGATCAATGCTGTCTAATAAGACGAGGGGGTGCAAACTACATAAAAGTCACACTATGGTCACTTCACATCTATTGTCTCAATCATTCAAACACGAAACAGAAATAGAGAACATGTAAGATAAAGCAGTAAGGCGTCCCAAACGCTCAGTCAAAATATTCTTGATATCTGGCTTTACAAAACATAGCCAGATGATGTAGCAAAGTATACACAATATTTATCAGCTGCAGTCTGACTTAATTACAATTATGTAAAAGTAAGTACAAGACGATCCGACTAACATGTCGGTGCCAAATGGAAAAATATAAAGTAAGTAACAAAACGAGCGGGGAAGTAAGGAACCCACTCGAGTCCTCCTGCGATCATTCTTCTAGTATTGACCATCTTGGAGGTGGAAGTAAGCTGAGTCCTCGGGAACTGGCTCTAAATCTGGCCATGCAAAACTAGAGAGGTTAGACCTCTAATAGCAAGTACCGCAAGGAAGCACGATATGAGGAATTTAAACCAGTAAATAAGAGAATATAATAATAGATCTCTGCTTGCTACTGGGATTCACATAACATCACGACACTTCGAACCAACCTCCCAACCAAACAAGGACAGAAGTTGGCCCGTCATGTCTCGACACTCTGATCATCTCAGTTAGTCAACAGAGTAGGTACAATACACAACCAAATCAATTTAAACGGCCATGCAACTACTAAGGCTTGCTATTGTGGGTTCCAAGTTATCTTGGAATTATGCGATAAAGGATTTCTCAGTTCTTACTATGTGCAAGCAAGGCTAGTCTATCCAGTCAATCATTTGCGCCAATCATGAATTAGACGAGTCCCAGCGGGACGTCCGTCATCAATATACAATATACAATAAATAATATAAGCAGATACCGCTCCCTGCCCGTGTGGCAGAATTGTAGTATCTGTGGGAACCAGCCGGCCTGTCGGGTACTTAATAGTCCCAAAGAGGGCTGCCATGTAAGAACTCGGGAATCCATTCTCTCCATGCAATCATTATTTTATTTAACTTAGTAGCCTCTATGTTGAGTGAAATCCTATGCCGTGGATCATGGTCATTCAGAATGAGTACTTTCGTACGGGGTACGATATGCACATCTCTACAACGATACCCGTGCGGTTAGGTTGTAGGTCTTACATAGCGTAATACAACAATCAAAACTAGCCATGGAATAATCATGCCTTGACCAAAAGGTACACATGCTGCTTTTATAGAAAAATAAATAAATTGAAGCCTACATATGCCTGTATGCCAATATTCGGGATCGGCCAATCGATTACAATAGTTCATAATTAATATGAACGTATCTCATTCATTCAATTCAATAAGACGACTAGCCAGTCTCTTAGTTCCAACTAGGAACGCATGATCAATTATTAGTCAAGGTCATAATCAATATCAATCAATGTTAATTCGGGACAAGAATCAGTCAAAAGGCATCATGGGCTAGAGTTCATGTGGCCGGAAAATTATAGAAGTCCATGCGGCTGAGAATGCATATGTGGTCAGGATCTCATGCAGCCAGGAAGTGCCATGCGGCCACGAAAAACAGCAGTCAACAGCATGCGACCACGAAAAACAGCATGCACCAGGAAACAGCACACGCCAGGACAGCATGCGCCAGGAAATAGCATGCGCCAGGAAACAACATGCGCCAGGAAACAGCATGCGCTAGGAAATAGCATGCGCCAGGAAACAGCGTACGCTAGGAAACAGCATGCGCCAGGACAGCATGCGCCAGGAAACAGCATGCGCCAGGAAACAACATGCGCCAGGAAACAGCGTGCGCCAGGAAACAGCATGCGCCAGGAAACAGCATGCGCCATGACAGCATGCGCCAGCAAACAGCATGCGCCAGCAAACAGCATGGCAACAGCTTTTTGCCAGCAAATAGCATGCGCCAGGAAACAGCATGCGCCATGACAGCATGCGCCAGCAAACAGCATGGCAACAGCTTTTTGCCAGCAAACAACATGCGCCAGGAAACAACATGCGCCAAAAAATAGCATGCGCCAGCAAACAGCTTGACAACAGTATTTTGCGAGCAAACAGCATGCGCCAGGAAACAGCATGCGCCATGACAGCATGCGCCAACAAACAGCATGCGCCAGCAAACAGCATGCGCTAGCAAACAGCATGGCAACAGCTTTTTGCCAGCAAACAGCATGCGCCAGGAAACAGCACTGCTCATCTTCTCCAATCAGCCTCTAATGGCCATGAAAACCCATGAATCAAAAAGACCATAAATCACTCAAAATAAGTCGAAATCAGGACTTCCAATAGTCTAAATTGGGTAGAATCAAATTTTCTACAACATGGAACCATCAAAACTTCAAAAATAACAAAGTTACTAGATAAAAACCTAAAAATTCGAAAAATGGATTAAACTTAGATCTACATGAAATGAGCCATGGGAATTGAAAAAAAAATGCTAAGTACTAAAGTATCTAAAAATCTTGAGAGGAAGAAAATGGAACAACAAAAATGAAAATCCATCAAGAAGAAAGTTTACACTTGCCTAGCCCTCCTAGGTTGGTGGGGGAGTTATAAGGAAGAAGAAGAGTAATGAGAAGAAGTAATGAAGAGAGAGAGAAAGGGGATGAGGCTTTAAATGAAGGAGTGGTGGTAGGTGGGGAGTTGGGTTCATGTTGAACCATCGAAGGCCGAAAAACAAACCAACTCGGGTCGAACCCAAAAGCAAAGCAGAAAGTAAAATACTGAAAGTAAAATTGCAGGAAAATTAATTAACGTGAAATTAAAAGAATTTTAAATACAGAACAATACATGATATATATATATATATAAAATAAATATATTAAAACAATACATGAATTAAAATACGTATTCTGGGAACGAAAAGTGACATCTCCACCCTCCTTAGAAAAATTTCGGCCTCGGAATTTCAAATCCAAGCAGGATAGAAACATCGGAGCTAAACTAATCTAAGTATAAGCAATTGAGTAAGCAATCATTCTACAATGTCAATAGCAAGTAACATATCTATGTTTAACTATCGACGACACCAAGCAATTCTACTCATAAGGTGACGAGCATGAGGAGTTAAGACAATCAAGGTATACAGAAAGATATATACCTTGTGAGTCAAACAGGTACGGATACCATGATCGGATGTCATCCTCACGTTCCCACGTTGACTCCCCTAAAGAGTGATGACCCCAAGCAACCCGGACAAGGCTAATTGTTCGGTTCTTGAGTATCTTCTCTCTTCGGTCCAAAATAGACACAGGCTGTTCCTCGTAAGACAGGTTGGTACCAACAACCAGCTCAGAATGATCAAGGATATGGCTTGGGTCCGATACATACCTACGTAACTGAGATATATGGAACACGTCATGCACCTCTCGTAACGAAGGTGGAAGGAATAAACGATAAGCAACATCGCCTATCCGATCAAGGATAACAAACGGGCCCACATACCGCGGACTCAACTTCCCACGAACGCCAAATCTAATGACCCCATGGGTAGGTGAGATCCGTAAGAACACGTGGTCCCCAACGGAAAACTCTAGCGGCCTACGATGCTGGTCCGCCCAATGACGATGCCGATCCTGCGCAACTCGAAGTCGCTCTCTAATTCCCTTGACCACTTCAATTGTCTGGACAATCATTTCCGGGCCTAACATCTTCCTCTCTCCGATATCATCCCATACCAGTGGCGACCTATACTTCTTACCATATAGTGCTTCAAATGGTGCCATCTGGATACTGACTTGATAACTATTGTTGTATGAGAATTCGACTAAGTGCAGGTGGCTCTCCCAAGATCCTCCAAAATTCGGAGTGCAAGCTCGCAACATATCCTCTAAAGTCTGAATTGTTCTTTCTGATTGCCCGTCCGTTTGTGGATGGTAAGCTGTGCTAAATCTTAACTTGGTACCCAGACTATGATGTAAGCTCTTCCAGAAATATGATATAAAACGGGTATCTCTATCTGACACAATACTGACAGGGACTCCATGCTGCCTGACTATCTGTTGTATATACAACTCTGCCAACTTTTTTGTAGATTGTCCTACTCTGAAAGGAAAAAAGTATGCCACCTTTGTAAGCCGATATACTATCACCCAAATAGCATCTTTACCACTTGGTGATCTCGATAAACCGGTCACAAAGTCCATTGTAATATGTTCCCATTTCTATTTCGAAATAGGAAGCGGTTATAATAACCCAGCTGGCCTCTGCTGCTCTGCATTCACTTGCTGACATATCAAGCAATGGGAAACGAATCTAGCTATCTTCCACTTTATTCCGTTCCACCAGAAGTGTTGTTTGATATCTTGGTACATCTTAGTCCCTCCAGGATGTATAGAATACTGAGAACTGTGAGCTTCTGTCATAACCTCATGTCTGATATCTCCACTAGGCACACATAGACGTGACCCAAACCTAAGTGTACCATCTTCATGAATTCTCATCTCCTTTCTGAGTCCTGACTCATATTCTGCCCTAAGCTTTCGAATCCTTGGGTCCTGTGCCTGAGCTGTCTTGATCCTGTCTACCAAGTCATATTGAACTTGTAGACTTGTTAGAACTCCTATATCACTAGGAAGTATAACTTCGATGCCCATCTCCTGAAGGTCTTGTAAGATGCCTCTGTGTTGTCAACATAAATGCGCCGCCTCTCCTGCTAAGAGCGTCTGCTACCACATTAGCCTTGCCTGGATGATACTGAAGCTCTACGTCGTAATCCTTGATTAACTCCAACCATCTTCTCTGCCTCATGTTCAGCTCCTTCTGAGTAAAGATGTACTTCAGACTTTTATGGTCTGTGTACATGTCCACTCGGTCACCATATAAGTAATGCCTCCATAGCTTCAAAGCAAATACTACTGCCGCCAACTCCAAATCATGAGTTGGGTAATTCTTCTCGTGGTCTCGAAGTTGCCTAGATGCATATGCTATCACCTTCTCATGTTGTATAAGGACACATCCAAGTCCTTTACCTGACGCATCATAATATACAGTGAAACCTCCGGGCCCAACTGGCAATGTAAGAATAGGTGCTGATATCAACTTCTGCTTCAAGTTCTCAAATGATGCCCGACACTCTGCCGACCAGACGAATGGTACATCCTTTCGTGTCAAGCGGGTCATGGGTGCTGAAAGTCTTGCAAAGTCTGCTACGAATCTCCTGTAATATTCCGCCAATCCCAAGAAACTCCGTACATCTGCTATGGTCATGGGTACTGGCCAACTCTCTACTGCTTCTACCTTCTTGGGATCCACTGCTACTCCACCTCCTGATACGATGTGCCCCAAAAATGAAATACGGTCCGACCAAAACTCACACTTGCTGAGCTTAGCATACAACTGGTTCTCTCTCAAAACCTATAAAACTTTTCGGAGGTGGTCCTCATGTTCCTCCTCACTAGCAGAGTAGACGAGAATGTCGTCAAGAAACACAACGATAAATTGATCTAAGTATGGCATAAAGATGCGGTTCATCAAATCCATAAATATTGCTGGAGCATTGGTCAAACCAAACGGCATTACCAAGAATTCATAATGCCCATACTTCGACCTGAATGCTGTCTTAGGAATATCCTCCTTCCGAACCCTCACTTGATGATACCCTGAACGAAGATCTATCTTGGAGAAAACTCTAGCTCTGCTCAACTGATCAAACAAGTCGTCGATCCTGGGTAGTGGGTACTTGTTCTTTACTGTTGTCGCATTAAGCTTTCTATAATCGATGCACAATCTGGATGACCCACCCTTCTTCCCCACAAGTACCACTGGTGCTGCCCATGGTGATATGCTAGCTTGGATGAACTTCTTCTCCTTCAGTTCCTCTATGTGCTGATATACCTTGGCCTGTTCTGAATCTGCCATTCTGTAAACTCGATTTGATATTGGTTTAGTTCCAGGTACCAATTCTATACTGAACTCAATATCCCTAACCGGTGGTAGACCTGGAAGTTCTTCGGGAAATACGTCCAGAAACTCTTCAACTACCTTCGGAACTTGAACTTCTTCAATTGTCGTCACTACTCTCTGCTCTTGTTGAGTTGCCACTGATCTGACTAAGGTGAACCGCTTCATGCCTGGAATATCAAAAGATATACTCCCTCTACGACAATCTATTATCGCATGACTGTCTTTAGCCAGTCCATGCCTAAGATAACGTCGAAATTTCCAACAGAAAATTCTATCAACCGGGCGGGTAAGGAATGCCCGCAAACTACAACGCTACAGGCTAGAATAACTCTACTAACTCCGACGAGCCCATTACCAGTGAGTATGTTTAACCTCCCTGGCAATGCCTCGAATTCTATTCCTAGCCATGTTGCAAATTGTGCAGATATAAATGAGTGTGATGCTTCCGAATCAAACAATGCTACTGCGGGATATGAGGCGACGAGAATGTTACCTGCCACAACATCTCCCGATGCTAATGCCTCCTCCAAGGATAGAGTGAATGCCTGCCCTCGACCTCCTTGTTGGTTCCTATGTTGCGACCTAGCCTGGTGCTGCTGCTGGCCCCTTCCTTGATGATGCTGGGGTGGTCTATGCTGATACTGTTGTATCGGCGGTCCCTGCTACCGAAACATCTGAGCTTGTGTCATGAACGGGCACTGTGCCAACGGTCTCACTGCCACCGCTGGTCCTCGATACTGGCCTGCCCCTGGTGCTGGTAGAGCAGGAAATTGTTGCACTGGTCCTCCTGACCTCGAATTCATGGGACAGGTGGTAACCCGATGATCTGGATTTCCACATATCAAACACAGCCCGTTCAATGTCCGACGCACATCTCTAGTATGCCCTACCTTCCCACAATAAGTGCAGCCCGCTGGGGGTTGCTGGTTCTTCCTCTGTTGTTGTTGCTGCTGCCTTGGTGGTATTGGCCCTCGTATTGCCACATCATGAATGCGAATGCCATGGGATGATGCTGTTACTCGGGGCGCTACTCCCCCTCCTCCTTCAACCTGACTGTGGGATCTCTTCTGACCTCCAAGCCGTGATCCTCTGAATGGTGATCTCACGCCTTCGGGTTACCGTCAATAACTCATCGAAAGTCTGATAATTGTATCCCTCTATCAATTGCAAGAGCTCAAGATGAAACCCTTGCTGGAACCTCATAGCCCTCTGGCTCTCCGTGCTACCATCTCTGGGGCGAACCTACTCAATCTGCAGAACTCCGCTGCATAAGCATCTACCATCTTGTCGGCCTGCTTGAGGTTGATAAACTTCTGTTGTAGCTCAAACTGTGCCACAACTTCATAGTACTTCGTCTTGAACCTTACAGTGAAATCGTCCCAAGCAACAGGACGTCTGATGCCTACTTCTTCTGATTCCCACCAATCACGTGTGAGATCCTGAAGTAACAACTTCACTTGACCCACACGTTCTTCTGCCGGCACCTTAGCTGCTGTCAGAATAGCCTCAATATCCTTAAGCCACGCATCTGCTGAGATGGCATCTTCCGTGCCCTCGAAACGACGGGGGTTGTACTTGCAAAACCTGGTTGAGGCTCCTGAATCTGTCCTCACCCCTCTATCCAATGCCGTCTGCAATCCTTGGTTGAGTAGTACGTTCTGCTCTTGCAACTGAGCGTGCATGCGCTGCTGGGCTAACATCTGGTGTTACTGAGTAGCCATCATCCCTCTCATGATCTCCAGAAGGGCTGGTGTGTCCACTTCCACAGGGGTAGGTGGAACTATTGGCGGTGTTGGAACCTCCGGATACTGCGGTCCAGCTGCTGGTTCCACTATCACTTTTTCTTGGGTAGTTTCTTGAAGTAGTACTGGCCCTTGTTGCTGACCAACATGGTCAGGTTGTCCGTGTTGCCCTTGTTGTTGCTGTCCAGTTCTGACATATGCAGACGAAGTGCCCCTAAGGAAAGGAACAAGAGAGCAATCAAACGACCGGACATGAAGGATCAATGAAGCCGAAGGATACGGGAATGTCAAGCTAGGATTGAGAACAGCGAATCATGAGATCAAGGGGAAACATGTGTGATTGAGACATCCTACAAATCACAACACCCCACAAGTCTGAAATTAGACCTGCATGGGCCACCACTAAAACCTTGTCACGCCCCAGAACCAGAATACTGGAGAGCGGGGGAATGACTCAGCCAGCTACGTATTATGGGTAGATGAATACCGTATAATACGATCAATGTTGTCTAATAAGACGAGGGGGTGCATACTACATAAAAGTCACACTATGGTCACTTCACATCTATTGTCTCAATCATTCAAACACGAAACAAAAATAGAGAACATGTAAGATAAAGAAGTAAGGCGTCCCAAACGCTCAGTCAAAATGTTCTTGATATCTGGCTTTACAAAACATAGCAAGATGATGTAGCAAAGTATACACAATTGTTATCAGCTGCAGTCTGACTTAATTACAATTATGTAAAAGTAAGTACAAGACGATCCGACTAACATGTCGGTGCCAAATGGCAAAATATAAAGTAAGTAACAAAACGAGCGGGGAAGTAAGGAACCCACTCGAGTCCTCCTGCGATCATTCCTCTAGTATTGATCATCTTGGAGGTGGAAATAAGCTGAGTCCTCGGGAATCGGCTCTAAATCTGGCCATGCAAAACCAGAGAGGTTAGACCTCTAATAGCAAGTACCGCAAGGAAGCACGATATGAGAATTTAAACCAGTAAATAAGAGAATATAATAATAGATCTCCGCTTGCTACTGGGATTCACATAACATCACGACACTTCGAACCAACCTCCAAACCAAATAAGGACAGAAGTTGGCCCGTCATGTCTCGACACTCTGATCATCTCAGTTAGTCAACAGAGTAGGTACAGTACACAACCAAATCAATTTAAACGGCCATGCAACTACTACGGCTTGCTATTGTGGGTTCCAAGTTATCTTGGAATTATGCGATAAAGGATTCCTCAGTTCTTACTATGTGCAAGCAAGGCTAGTCTATCCAGTCAATCATTTGTGCCAATCATGAATTAGACGAGTCCCAGCGGAACGCCCGTCATCAATATACAATATACAATAAATAATATAAGCAGATACCGCTCCCTGCCCGTGTGGCAGAATTGCAGTATCTGTGGGAACCAGCCGGCCTGTCGGGCACTTAATAGTCCCAAAGAGGGCTGCCATGTAAGAACTCGGAAATCCATTCTCTCCATGCAATCATTATTTTATTTAACTTAGTAGCCTCTATGTTGAGTGAAATCCCATGCCGTGGATCATGGTCATTCAGAATGAGTACTTTTGTACGGGGTACGATATGCACATCTCTACAACGATACCCGTGCAGTTAGGTTGTAGGTCTTACATAGCGTAATGCAACAATCAAAACTAGCCATGGAATAATCATGCCTTGACCATAAGGTACACATGTTGCTTTTATAGAAAAATAAATAAATTGAAGCCTGCATATGCATGTATGCCAATATTCGGGATCGGCCAATCGATTACAATAGCTCATAATTAATATGAACGTGTCTCATTCATTCAATTCAATAAGACGACTAACCAGTCTCTTAGTTTCAACTAGGAACGCATGATCAATTATTTGTCAAGGTCATAATCAATATCAATCAATGTTAATTCGGGACAAGAATCAGTCAAAAGGCATCATGGGCTAGAGTTCATGTGGCCGAGAAATTATAGAAGTCCATGCGGCTGAGAATGCATATGTGGTCAGGATCTCATACGGCCAGGAAGTGTCATGCGGCCACGAAAAATAGCAATCAACAGCATGCGACCACGGAAAACAGCATGTGCCAGGAAATAGCACGCGTCAGAAAATAGCATGCGCCATGAAACAGCATACGCTAGGAAACAGCATGCGCCAGGAAACAGCGTGCGCCAGGAAACAGCATGCGCCAAGAAACAGCATGCGCCAGGAAACAGCATGCGCCAGAAAACAGCATGCGCCATGACAGCATGTGCCAGCAAACAGCATGCGTCAGCAAACAGCATGGCAACAGCTTTTTGCCAGCAAACAGCATATGCCAGGAAACAGCATGCGACATGACAGCATGCGCCAGCAAACAGCATGCGCCAGCAAACAGCATGCGCCAGCAAACAACATGGCAACAGCTTTTTGCCAGCAAACAGTATGCGCCAGGAAACAGCATGCGCCAGAAAACAGCATGCGCCAGCAAACAGCATGGCAACAGTGTTTTGCTAGCAAACAGCATGCGCCAGGAAACAGCATGCGCCATGACAGCATGCGCCAACAAACAGCATGCGCCAGCAAACAGCATGGCAACAGCTTTTTCCAGCAAACAGCATGTGCCAGGAAACAGCACTGCTCATCTTCTCCAATCAGCCTCTAATGGCCATGAAAACCCATGAATCAAAAAGACCATAAATTACTCAAAATAAGTCGAAATCAGGACTTCCAATAGTCTAAATTGGGTAGAATCAAATTTTCTACAACATGGAACCATCAAAATTTAAAAAATAACAAAGTTACTAGATCAAAACCTAAAAATTCCGAAAATGGGTTAAACTTAGATCTATATGAAATGAGCCATGGGAATTGAAAAAAATGCTAAGTACTAAAGTGTCTAAGAATCTTAAGAGGAAAAAAATGGAACAACAAAAATGGAAATCCATCAAGAAGCAAGTTGGCACTTGCCTAGCCCTCCTAGGTTGGTGGAGGAGTTATGAGGAAGAAGAAGTAATGAGAAGAAGTAATGAAGAGAGAGAGAAAGGGGATGAGGCTTTAAATGAAGGAGTGGTGGTAGGTGGGGAGTTGGGTTCATGTTGAACCATCCAAGGCCGGAAAACAAACCAACTTGGGCTGAACCCAAAAGCAAAGCAGAAAGTAAAATACTGAAAGTAAAATTACAGAAAAATTAATTAACGTGAAATTAAAGGAATTTTAAATACAGAACAATACATGATATACATATATATAAAATAAATATATTAAAACAGTACATGAATTAAAATACGTATTCTGGAAACGGGAAGTGACATTCATGATGTCCATCAACGGCAAGTTCCTAAAGAAGTACTACTCATGACATTTTTCAGACATGTACTTCCATCTCTACCCAACAAGGGAGTCAGTGGACCTGATCATCAGAGCTCACGTACATCTTCCTTTCATAAAATCCTATGCTTTCGGAACCCAGTTGTTCCGTGGCATTCTATCCTCAGTAGAAGAACAACCACGTCCACATTACCTCTGAGTTGCTCCTCTACGCCCTGCAAAGCATAATCTTACACCACGTAGGATTGTGCTGCTTATCATGTTTACCACGTCCACATTACCTCTGAGTAAACATCCCGTATGGACAACCCCTGTGTTGCCGTACATTGATCGCAGAACTTCCATGTCCATATTACCTCTGAGTAGTTCCGCGTATCCCTCCAGAGTCACTCCTACCACGTCCATAACACCTCTGAGTAGGAAGATTCTGTCATTGGAACCCCGTATTTGCCACGTCCACATTACCTCTGAGCAAACATGTTGGTTCTCTCAAACTTATTATCTGTACCTAAAAATCATGGTGCATAAAAGATAATAGGTCCACACAAATCACTAGTTCATGACAGCAAAAATGAACACACCACAAAATTCTTTATTTTTTATTTTAAAGGATTATATCCCCAGTAGAAGTTACAAACTACAAAATAACAAAAAAAGGAGAGAGACTACAATCCCTAAGCATCACTGGGATTGGCAGAAAGCTCTTCAATCCGATGCTTCAAGTCTTCCGCCCGAGTCTCTGCGGTCGCCAAGACCCGGCGTTCGACTTCTCGACGCATCACCTCTACAGCTTCAGGGGCAGTATCATTCTCTTACTTCTCGTCTAGATGTTGCCGCTGGTGGGTCAGAGAAAGAATCTGGCGGATAAAAGCTGCTTTCTCCTCCTTAGATGCTACATGTTCAGCCTGGACTCGCTCAGCATCTAACAAGAGTTGGGCTCGCTGGTCTTCAAGGAGGCAGATCTTGGCAGTGACCTCCGCTGTGCTAGCTTCCAACGAGGCCCGCAACTCTACCTTTTCCTGCGTGGATTGAGATAGCCTCTCCACCGCATCCTCAGCTTCGGCCACCTCGCGGTCCCAGATAGCCACCGTGGCCTGATACGACGACTCGACTTCAACTATCAATTTCTCCTTTTCTGCTTCTATCAGAGCAAAAAATTCATTTTGCCAGATACTCTAAAGCTCGGAAAGAAGTTGGTCGAGCTCGGCCACCGACGCCTCCAGAATCTCGGCCATATGATCGTGGCCCTGGTGGGAACGTATCAGACCAATGTAAGGGAGCGCCATGGCTTTCGTCGTCGCGAAACTCCTATTTGCATTCATTACTGTTGATACGCCTCTCTTCAGCATCTTGTACACTGCCTCAACAACAAACTTCACATACTCATCCGTATCCGTCAACACTTGAGGCGTCATAGCAGGAGTTGGAGGAGCTACTCTGGGCGGCGGACCTGAAGAAGACCTACCAACCTCAATCTGCGATGCTGGAACCTCAACCTCAGCGGACCCTCCTCCGTCAGGGAGAACTTCGCTGCTAGCCCGAGGGGCCAAAAGAACGGAAGGAGCCGAGCGGGGTGTCGATATCGTCCCCCAAGTAGGAGGAACAATAGAGGGTTCTTGCACCAACAAACCCTTACCCTTTTCAGGACCACCAACGTCTGAGGTTCTACCTGTAGCTAGTACAGAGCCCTCATCCTTTGACAAGGCGGCAAGATCAACACCAGTTTCCTGACTCGATATTTTTTTGGAGTCGGGCTCAGCAGATGAGTCTCGCATCCCTCATCAAATCCCTCTGTCGGAGTAGAATCGGCCAGTACCTCCTGGGCGACAGCCAGCATGGCTTCTACTGCTGGGTCTGGAGTAGGGCTCGGCAACGGTGTGGCCGACCTCCCTTCATCATGACGAGGAGATAAGTCACCCCTCTCCTCTGATACAACCGCGCCTGTTACTCCTACTGCAGGCTCAGGGACCTCTGGAGGAACTTCATCCGAAGAAGACGAACTACATTCCTCTTCCTCATCTGGAAGCACAGCTTCTGCTGGGACCTCGATACCAGAATCCCCCACGGCAGCTTGTATCTCCACAGAAGTCACATCATCCGGGTTCTCCTCCACGAAAGACATCACAATCGGCAGAATGCGCTCATTAGATGATCTCGCCACCCACTTTGGTCTACTAGCACCCGATTTTGAAGTTCGAGATCTCCTTTTCAGCGGCTCCTACAAAAAGAAAGCATATGTCACAAAAGTGGTGGAACTAACCAGAATATGTGGGACGTCCTTACCTCCACAGAAACTGATTCTGTTGACACCTCCGGCGATATTGCTTTCTTCTGCCTCTTCGGCGCAGAAGAACCGGCCTCTGTACCGGCATGTCTCTTCGGGCGATCAGCCGAGGGCTCTGTCTGAGTACCCTCCGAAGATACGGCAGGGGTATCTCGATAGCCAACCTCTGGCGGGCGGTACAATCGAGCCTTCGCCAATATATTTCCAGTTGCCTCCAATTGGGTGCCGACGATGAAACTTGTTTCCCTATCATATCCAGGGGATACGGTGTTCATCGCACAATAAAATTTGGCGGCTGAGAAAAGAATCGGCGGCTGTGGATTCAGAACTGGCATGGTAAAGCAAGCTCTGGTGCATCTGGCATTGTAGTAATGCCAAGCTCGTACCCCGTCTAACAGACTCCCAGTACACCACAGGCTGGTACTGGGGTTCCCCAACATCAACTGAGCATAGCCGAATTGACGTGCGAAACGGCTCGGCAAGTACGGCTCCAAGTAACACTGGTTTTTATTCCTGTACATCAAATGAGACGGCCGGATGCTTTACAACCAACGGAATCCCCACGGAGACAGAGTTGTTGTATCTTCACCCGAATCAGCTAAATCTTTATTTGCTTCGAAGCCGGTAAAAATGGGACCAACTTTAGTGATCTCCCATCCCTGAAGGTAGGATAAAACTTTCCTACAAACAGGAACGCCCGTATGCAGCCATTTCCTCTGATAGAAGCGGCGGAGGAATGCATCTCCGGCCACATGGTCTTCTTCCTGGCCCGGACTCATCACGTTGGGATGGTGCAAAATCAACCACCCCATCAGATAGTGAAACGACAGTTCGGTACGAGGAAAGTTGTCGTTCTTACCTCGGTAGAGCCAAGGGATGGCCAAAAACCAACTTCACCGCTGGCAGGATCAGGTTCTGGGTCACCCTCTCCACAGAGCCTGACCCGCCTGAAAAGACGTAATCCCGGAGCCAGATCATCAGATAAGCAGCCAACACTACTTTGGACAACATCCGACGAGTGAGGTGCCAGAAACAGCTATAAGAGCGCTCGTCCGATTCCCGGTTTGCATTTTTCTGGGGACTCTTCTCATTTAGTCTGCTCATTTCATAGAGCACCTTAGTACTGGAAAGAGCTGGCGGAGTCATGAACTGAGAGGGATCCTCCTTGTCTTGCTCAAAGACGTAATCCCTCCAAGCAGTTACGTGGGGCTGCGCCCCACACTTATCCTTCTTCTGCATATAATAGTGGTGACTCGCCACTTCTTTGAAGACGGCCATCATCTCCTCTTCTTTGTCCCCCAAGACTTGGAATTCTTCGTTAGTCGGGAAGTACTCCTCATAAGGTTTTGATCCCCAAGGAAGCTTGGACACATCATACATTTCATGAAGTGCAAGTCCTAGTTCCCCTACCGGAGTGAAGAAGGTCCCGGTCTAGGTATTAAACATCTCCAGGAGCGCAAGAAACATATGTCTGTTGATGTCGACGTCCGCCTGGGTAGCACGGATAATGGCAGTCAGCCCAACCTCGCTGAGCTCGGTTCGAAACTTCGTCAGAACCCAGAGTGTCAGCTTGTCCCACTTGGATACATAATGACACCAACCCTCTACTCGAAATTCACCCTTCGGGTATGTTCGCTTCGATGACAGCATACGATTAACGAAAGTCGGAGCACCAAAAGCGAAAGTGTTGGTAGGGACGTCACTATAAATACTCCCTAGACACAGTGTTCGCCAGGTGAAAGAAGACCCAACCCGCGTGGCGGCCAAAGTATTCCTCTGGTTCGAGGTAGCATCGATCTTGATGGTGCCCGCCACTGCTCCCCCCTGAGACAGGGTTAGCTCCTATGTCATCCTCCTCTTGGAAGCAAGCCGGCAGAAAACTGTCAAAGGCCATTGACGATCGAGCTGCTTCATGAACATGTGCATCCCTTTGGCTGAGAAGAACCAATCTTTCTTGATCCTTAACACCTTCGCTTCAGTAGAAGTAAGGCGATCCCGAAACAGGAACTCAGGCTTCAAAAAAATCTTATTTCCAGGAACTACAGATTGCAAATTGCTACGCTCTATCATCCGCTGGAGAAACGCATACTGTTGCTCCTTGATTTGGGTCATTCTCTCGGGAGACTGATCCAGCATGATGGCAGCTTGGGCAGGATTTATTACCTCCTCGTTATAATCAACTCCCATCTGACAGAGAGCAGCATCCAGAAGTACTTCGTTCAAAAATGGGACGGTCATCAAAACTGGCGGTCAGGGAAAGATGATAAAAACTCAGATATGTTAAAACAACAAAAAAAAATATATCTGAGCCGAGTTCTCATCAGAAGCGCACACACTGAACCCAAGCTCATGTGCGTCAGCAAGAAACTTCAGCGTATCATCAGGACTCGAAGTTCATGCGCGTCAGCAAAGAAGCTTCAGCGCATCATCAGGACTCGAGGTCCATGCGCGTCGGCAAGAAGCTTTAGCGCATCATCAGGACTCAAAGTCCATGCGCGTCAGCAAATAAGCTTCAGCGCATCATCAGGACTCGAAGTCCATGCGCGTCCTCGAGGTCCATGTGCGTCAGCATATGTGAGTTCTAAAAAGATTTTGTGTTCCTTAAAATACAAAAGGTACGACAAGGATGACAAACCCACCAATCACCGTCGGCCGAACGTCGACGGGCGTCCTGGGGACAGCATCAACATCGGCCTCTGTAGGCTCTTTTTCTTTGCCTCGCCCTCGGCCAGCACCACCGCGAGGAGTCTTCGGAGCCATTTTGTAAAAAGAAGTTAGGGTTCTGGAAGAAGAACTCTAAAGAAGAAGAAAGCAAAGAGAGGAAGAACTCTCTCTCTCTCTCTCCATCAGACGCCTTTTATAGGCTTGGTCACACGTGTGAACCGATGAAGGGTGACGTCAGCCGCCGCCTGGGGTTCTACAAAGTGATAACAGTAGATATACAAAAAGATCATCATTAATTTTTTTGTTTATTACGAAGCATTATCATTTGCATTTAAAACTGAAGAGGAGCATGCGCCTCATCACATATGCGCAGAGCAATCATGCGTCCCGAACAGTTATGCGCCCCATTGAAGTCAACACCATGCTTCTTATTCAAAGTATTCCAAAACTTGACGAATTTTTTTAAAAACTTTGAAGGGGGTCTTGTAGAAGCATGGAATTTTAGGCGCATCTATAGGCCAGAATTCCTATACGCTTAACACTACATACGCCAGGGAGCTCTAACGAAGTACTTAGTACAGCAAAGAACAGAAAAAGTATAGACATCAAAAGAAGATTTTTATTTCATATAAAAGTCTATTACATGTCTAAAAAAGGCTTTACAAAGGAGAATTTCTACAAAAAGAAAAGATCCTAAGACTACAGCCAGGCGCAGCAAACTGCCATGCGCCTCCTGACAGGCGCATCATCTGCCAGGCACATCACTTCAGCGTCTCAGTCAGCCGTGTCTCTTCAGCGTCTCAGTCAGGCATATCTATTTCAGCGTCTCAGTTAGTGTAACGCCCCATTCTCAAAATACGTATAGGACTAGGATACGGTACATGCCAGCAATACTTCACAAATGAGCCAAACCTCAAAATAAGTCCATTAGTGAAATGCTTAAGCTGTAAATCATGATAATCAACCCAGAGTATAATACAAGCCACAGGTACACAGCTAATCTCATCCACGCAGAAATATGACACAAAATATCAAGTCCAATAAAATGATACTAATAAAGAAATCTGTCCAACATGATATATGAAAGTAACTGTGCGGGTAAGACATCCCGAAACCACAGTAAAAGAAATACATAATCCACTACATGTCCACTGAAAAGAAAATAAAATAAAATAGCAAGTATATGAATGAAGAGACATGTCTCAAGAGAAGTCTTCAGCCACAATCTCGTCCTCCTGCGAAGGTGCGTCACCAGTCTCGACTCCTGAACCATAAACCTCCGGGTAGTCCTCGTCTCTAATTAAGCCTGGAGAGATCACCAGGTCCTCAGAGGACTAGCAAGATACATAATATACATGCCTACTGTACAGTAAATCTCATGCAGAAAATATAGGAATAACCAAATCGAGAAAAGAATAACACAAAAGAACTCTACAGATGGTGACATGTCATGAGAATATAATATTAATCGTAGCTAAAATCGTAGCCCGGGGAGGCACTAACAGTCCTATAATAGGTTCTCTATCGTAGCCCGGGGAGGCACTAACAATAGAGGATAGCTACGGCTAATAAAACATCCTCTCCTAAGGAACTAGGAAGCCAAGTCGATCTAGTCATGTCCAAGTCCAGTACATGTCAAACAGGTCAGAAAAACATGGCACAGGTATATCAATACTATTACTAGACATGAACAAGATAGAAAAGATAGAACAAGTAGTAAAGAAAGAAAAATCAAAATCTACGTGCACGCGTAACTAGAAAGAATCAAAAGAGGAAACATGAAAGATATGTAACAAATCAAGAAATACTGAAAATATAGGAAAGCATGTAAATACTGTAGAGTTTGGCAAGGTGTACTTGCCTGGTGGTAGCAAAAAGTCCTGTAATTAAAGAGCCACAAAACCTGAACTCGCGCAAACACCTCCGAATGCTGAAACAAACATTTCCAACAGTCCCAGAATAAGCAAAATAGCTAGAATAGCCTACCCATAAGTCCAATTCTGGACACAGGTGCAAAACGGTAATTTTGGGTCAAACGGTGTCCGCCGTTGGACCCGCTTTGTACCGAAAAGTGTGCCAAAGTAAATGGTCTCTAAAGTCATCAAACTACATGTCTACAGATTTGTTTTGACGATATGAACCCAACGGTATGTCCAATTTTGAATTTCGATGAGCCGTGCACAAAATTGCCCGTTGAATCGGACCGTGGGGCCCGCAAAACGACGATCCAGTCAACTGTCTCGGAATCAGACCAAACTTGGCATACAGGACCAAAAAAACGATATGGTCCTGTTGGCGCAAGTTTCGTCTCGATCTGACGAACGTGCACAAAGTAATTGGAGAATTTCAAAAAGGGCCGATACGGCAATTTTCGACGGATACGCATTAAATTCGTCGCGCACACGCGACCAATTTGAATTCCGTCAAAGTTCATACGACCACGAAGCTGTTACGCAGCTTTCGATGCTTTTGGTTTGCGATCACGTCGCCCGGATTGGCGGGACGCACGTCGTGTGGATGAAATTTTAAAGTTTTTGAAACTATTTTTAATGGGTTTTTCTGTGATTTTGAAAGCAGTTTTCTTTATGCACAATCAATGAAATTTGATACTACAAATTACGTTCTGAAATCCTATATGTTGTCTTCCAGATTGTCTAATTAGATTTTGAAAAATCGATTTGGATTGGGAGATATTTGTCTTCAAACATGAGGTAAAAACTGACATTACCGAATACGTGTTTTGTGGTTTTTCTCCAAATTCGACTGAATTTGTCGTCGCAACCAGATCGATCTAACCTAAACTAGTTTGTAGTGGTTCTAGTTGGTTAGGTTGTGAATCTAGGGAAGGAACTGGATTAAAAATTCATGGAGAATGGACGGGGATAAATACCTGCAAAGTTGGCTTCTCGGTGCGCTGATGCTGCTGCTATCCCCTGTTTCCGCACGCGGGTGCTTGCTGTCGACGACGGTTGTGTGGTGGTTCGGCGACGGGGCAGGCGGCTGCTGCGTGTCAGGGAGGGACGTGGGGTTGTCGGGGATGATTCCAAGTCGGGGGATCGGGTTTAGGGATGGACTATCGATAGAAAGTTTACTCGCGTTTATATATATACCAAGGTTTTTAAAATCCGATTTTTGATTGATTTAAAAACCAAATTCGATTAGGTTTTGGACCAAGATTTAGTGAAATCTTGTAGAGAATTCGATTAGGATTTGATTAGAAAAAATTTGGATTGATTCTGCCGAGATTTGATCAATCAAATAAAAAAATTTAAACAAAACACTCGGTTTTGCAGAGGATCGGGGCGGGGAAGAAAGTGAACAGTGCAAGCACTGTTCACAAATTTCTTTTTTTTTCTTTTTCTTTTCCTTTTAAAAAATCCATATAAACATATTTATATATACTAACTAAATATACACATATATCTTACTACATAAATCAAATCAAAAATCTTAATAATAACTATTCCTAGTGTAGGCCTATTTATGGAAATATTTACATATATAGGTATATTCCTTTAACAAGGAAAATACAACCATTATTAATAAGAATTTTTATTTAATATTAACATCAACACAATAACAATAAAAAATAATAATAATCCTAATAATACTAAAAATAAACTAATGGTAGTGTTTGATGAACGTAACCTACGCACTCCTCATTTGGCTCCATAAAATCGTACAATTCTGTTAAATACCTAAATAATATTAATACCAATATTGTAAAATATTTAATAATTAGAAATATATTTTCAAATTCTAAAATAATTTAAAATATTTGCACACATAAAATATGTCTATATGGCCGTCCTTGGTCTCACTATATGCCTACATTGGCTTGGAATTGGTTTGAGTCCGGTTCGGACTGACTGGGTATAACCGGATCATCTAAAAATCAGTATATTAAATAATAATTAATTATATAATTTAAATGAGTCTTTTCACAATTTGACCTGGTTTTCCTAGTTCGGCCATCACTATGGCTAGACCTTCCCTAGCATGGCTAATACACTAGTCAAGGCTCACTGCTATATCTTCTGTGCCACAATTCCTGGACGTCTTGTGCTCCAAAACTCAACAATGTCTAAGGTCATATTTAATAATAATTTAATTAAAAATACTCATAAAATCCTATTTAAGGCAATTTAAATAATAAAAAAATATTTTCAAAAATTCAGGGGTGTTACAGTTAGGCGCATCATGAAGTCTCAGCATATACGCTCCACTTTGATCCGATCAAGTGCTTCGGCTAAAGGAGCAGCTTTGAGCAGAACCAGAGTAGGCAGCCAACCCCACTCTAGCAGGAGGAAGAGCTCTCCAAAGTCCAAGGAAGAGGAGAGCACCGCAATTCTGATCTGCGGCTCTTCCAGCATAACAGAGATGGGGCTCGAGCATCCCGATCTTTGGATGCAACAGGCACCTTCGGCCTGCCTCAGAACCCCGCAATTCTGAATTTTGGATGTAACAGTCACCTTCAAGTGCATGAATGAAGACAAATCGTCGCATCTTCACCATCGGAAGCATCTTGTCAACAGAATGTACTCGAGCAAATAAGTTCATTCGGGAAGACGTGAGAGAACGAGAAGCAAATTCTCTCCTTGCTGCTATTTATAGGCCGGGCAAATCAAACCCATGCGCCAAGTGACGGACTCTCCGAATCCCATGCAATGAATTTACATTTATGGTGATGAACCTGACTCTTTGAATTCAGCCAAGTCAAAACGGCTATTTAAAGCACTTGAAGAACTCAACAGTCGGACCAATAAATACGCGTCATGCAAACGGATGTGCCGGTCAGATACCGCGCATCGTACAGACGTGTCCGTCAGTACCAAGCGCCATGTATGGATGCGCCCAACAAAGCACAGATCCGTATATCCTAATCAACATGGACCCGTGCGCCCAGTGGGGTACAAATCGATGTGTCACCCAACCAAACAATTAATGCTAAAGTGACAGAGTTGGCAGCACGTCCCCCGATGACTGAACAGTTGGCAGCTTTTGTAGAAAATGAAGCATCGCTGATGTCAGCGTCATCATTACTTTCCTCTGACGGTTACAACCCATGTGGCCGACCAACCACTCTTATGCGCCTCAGCAGCCATGCGCCTGAAGATTCGCATGCGCCTCAAAAGCCGTACGCCCAGACTGGTTCGTGACTCCCGAAGGTTGTGAGCCAAAGTCTTCTCATGCGCCCAATCCCAGGTGCATCCTATCAGATTACCTTCCACCAAATCCGAGATCTTTGAGCTACGGACATGCGTCACGTGTCCTTTGACTCAATTCAGCCTATGAAGGGGTGCTAATCACCCAAGATCTCAGCAACTGAAAGATCCTCTCCCCTGCTACGTACCAGCCCACAAATGCAACATGAAGGATTCAACCCATAAATGATGGTGCATCATCCATGCGCCTCTCGCAGCTTCAACTATGTGGCGTCCCCACGTACAGGTGCATCCTACATATACGCGCATGAGCAGCCCAACCTGCCGCTTATAAATAGAGGGATCATTTCCTTCTTCCACATACACACAGAGGGACAGACATATACAGAGACGCGCAGTCAAAGACAGCCGCAACCAGAGCATCAGAGTTCACTCACAGAGATCGGAAGAGGCACTCAACGTCTTCTTCCTCTCCGCAAGCTCCAGCACCCAGAGCAACTCAGACCTTCAGAGAACCGAAAACCGTCGTCAGATCGTCAACGGAGTCAACGCATTACCACTCGCTGTAAAACCCCTAAATTTTTACTATTATTTTTTTAATTAAATTTGGTACTGATTTAAAATTTTGTATTGTACGTCGCGTAGTCGTATTATACGTTGCGCACAAAATTTTATTTTTCGTAATTGCTCGACGAGTGCGAATATGTGCAAGCGTACATATTTTTAGAAAAACATTTTTTCTATTTTTATAGTTTCAAAATAATATATATAATAATTATTTCTAGTTATCATTTTCAAGTTATAATTTTAATTATAAAAAGCCTTTCATTTATACAGTTATAATAATAAATAAATTTTTTCTATAAAATGGTATATTAGAAAAGTATATTTATTGTACATACATATATATTTCGTAATTATTTATTAGTTTATTTTTAATAATAATGTAATTTTCGAAATTATTATTATTAGTATTTTTGGAAAATATATTTCAAAATTATTGTGGCGATTTAAATCTTGATTTGAATTTATGGATTTATTTAAATAGTTAAATATTTGAAATTTGATTTATCCCATTTGATTTTAAACTAAAATTTTAATTAGATTTAAATTGGATTTGTATTTGGATTTGGAATTGATTGATTTTAAATTAAGTTGCGAATTATCTAATTGGGTTTTAAATAGTCATAATCCTTATCCAATTGGGAATTCCCATATCCTATAAATATGCAGGTACTCCTCCATAAAATCCGGACATCCACAAGTTTCTCTCCACCCATAAAGTGTGGTGCATCGTGTCCGTGTCCGTGCCTTTCCCATCCACTATTTATGTTCTTTTACAAATACATTATCCATCTCCGTGTCGGACACAACCCGACACCATTTTTCCAAATCATCCTTAAGCTCTAATCCTAGCCCAGTGCCCGGACCTCATCTTTCCCTCTGCCCCTCCTCCTGGCCACAGGACAACAGCTATTGTCGTGACCACCTAAGTTAACACCGTCACCGTCACAAAAACCATCTCACCCCATCGTCATCCCAGCCTTTCCGACCATCATCACGAACCCCGCTCCTCCACCATCTCCCCGCAGCCTCACCAACTGGATTCTGCCAGGCCACCGTCCTTTCGACCAGCACCACCCCCTGAACCGTCGGCACCACCTTGTCTCCAAACACCCGTGCCAAGTCCTAACACCACCGCACCTCCGTGCGACCACCCACGCCTGGCCATCACCAACTGCCTCCACCTGTGGCGCAGCCACCACTGTTAATACCACTAGAACCTTTTTCGCCCATGGCCACACTGCAAATCACCACCACCGTTCTCTACCATCACCACCACCACCCAAAACCGCCACCGATCCCAGAAACACCACCAATAAATAAGCCCTAAATTAAGTGAATACCCTTACCTCACCAACCGGCATCCCCCACCACCGCAGCGCCTGGCGCTGCCTCCATCAGCCATCGTGTGTGTGCGCGCCACCGTCGTGCCAAGGGCTCCTCCGCCTCACTGCGTGCGGGGAACACCGCTGGGAGCAGCCTTCCCCTATGCTACGCCCAGGCGCCCACCTCCGTAAGCAATCCCGACCGCCCGAGTCTCGTCTCCTACGTCGGAGGCGCGTGCGCCCCCACACCGCCGACCTCCGCGCAGTGCACCCCCGTCTCCGTCTGCCACCACCGCCCGGCACTGCGACCTCCTCGCCGCGCTTTGGCCGTGCCCGTCCGCCGACGAACCCCTTCCCCTCCGACCTCTCTCTCTCACTCGCGCAGCTTCTCCACCTTTCCTCCGCCGTTCCGCTCTCTCATCCCTCACTCTCTCTCTCTCTCTTGCTTCTTCTTCCTCCCTCTCTTTCTTCTGTGCATTTTTTCTTCATTCTCTCACCTCCTTTAATGGAGGTCTGACTCTCGGAAAGGATGAGAACACAGTAATGATTTTTGGGTTATATTTTATTTTTATTAGTTTTACTATTTTACTGTTTGTGTTATTATTATGTTGGTATATAAATATGTCTATATTATAATTATAATTATTATCACTATTGTTATTGTTGTTAGAATTCAATTGATATACTTGTTAAAATTATTAACTGAAAATATTATTTCTAGCTATTTTCAAAAAAAGGTTTTAACACAAAATTATGCTTTGACAAAATTATCTTGTAACAAAAATAATGTATTAGGTTTGGCCTATGTTTTCAAATTTAGTTTCAAAACCCTCAAATATTAGTAAATTATAGTTCTTGGCCTATAACTATTATTATAATATTTTAGCCATATTTCAAATATAGTATTACCTTTAAATGATTTTCTATATTTTTAAATATTTATCTAAAAACTATTTTAACTAGTATAATTATTTTTTTCTCTAGTGTTATAAATAGTTCTCTAAACCCATATATATATTATTATCCATTTTTTGATTTTTTTCTCTTTCCATGACCAATCTCACTATTCCTATTCTTTCGTCCATTTCGAGACTACCTTATGTCCACCCTAACTAAATTGACCCTTCTGGATCCAATGGAACTGCCCGTGCCACCACCCGAGGTCACCTTGTATAGTAGTTGCACCAAGTCGTAGTTCGTGCCACCTTGATCATTGCAGTACACCAGGCGTCCTACCAGGCAAGATACCTTGCCATTTGCTGTTTATTTATTTTAGCTCATATTTCATGCATTATTTATTATTTTCTTTATACAAAATAAATTGTGATACATGACATAACCTGTTAGAACTTACTGTTCAGTTTTATTTCCTGCTATGTATTATTTTTCTTACACATTAAACCTAGATTTAAGGGACCACCTTGTGTGTTGTATTTATAGACCTTGACACATTTATACCACGTTGTTGTGAGTCACATATAGGACTCGGACATGCGTGATTGGCTGGCCACCAGTACGTATAAGCCGTGCGTTAGGAAATAACTGCTAATAGAATTGCATGCTAGAAGACTTAGCAGTTATGAGTTGGCATTGGGCGGAGAGAACATGATTGGAAGTTGACTACCACCCTATCTATCGTTGACTCGCTCGCTACTAAGGAACGATAGGTAGACTATATGCTATAGACTCGCTCGATACTGAGGAATAGTATATGGTGTTGTGACTCGCTACTGAGGTACTGTATTGGTATTTTCTTGGCTTGATCCGGTAGTCATGCGACCATAAATTGTTCTTAAAATTGCATTCACTTAGGTTTGGTTAGGCGCCTTTATCCGTTAGGTACGATTACTTTTGGTTTGGGTACTTGTATCTGACCATAGCTTGGAACAATAACTTGTCGCAGATTAGTTCATCACATCTTGTCCTTGTTTGGTTGTAGGTGTGGCTTACTACTCCGATAAGAAGGTATTGAACCTTGTTGGGGTCCGGATACCATATTGGATTCATAGCATAGAAAGATATGTCACCGTGAATTAGTTTACCATCTCCTGTCCTTGTTTGGTTGGGGGGATGGTAAGCTAGTGTGAGGCCCGCCTTACTGTATCAGTATTTTATACGGATACATATTTATTTGAGCTGTATTTCGTATTTCCTGAATTTTGAGAATATTTAAAGTTGCTGAATTGTCATTGTACAGATTTCTGACAATTGTCGGGTGACCCGTATACTGGCTTGTTTTATTTATTTTGGTATGAATCATGACTTGGTTTTAATTTGATTTGACTTGGTTTTATTGGTTTGGTTTAACATGGTTTGGTTTGGCTTGGACTTGGTTTAGTTTAGTTGGTTCCTTATGAGAGAGGTGTATGGTTTAGATTGAGTGGAGAGGAATGAATGGTGGAGATTGCTTGGGCATGTTATATAAGCCACCTACCACTCTCTCTCCTCCATTATTCATTTTTATTTTCCATCTTCATCTTCTTCTTCTTTCCTTCTTCACCAAGGAGGAGAGGCAAGTACACCTTGTCGAACCTTAAACAAATTTACTTTTGATTGTTCCATCTTCTTCCTTGCATGATTCTAAGCATGTTTAGAACTTGGAGTTTTTGATTTTACCGGGTGGATTCTTGTATATCTAAGTTTATATTATTTTCGGTTTTCTTGGGTTTTGATCTACCAAACTTACTTTTTTACGAAAACTAATTGTTCCATGTTGTAGAGAATTTAATTTCATGCAGTTTTGGCTTTTGTTTCGCTTGATTTCGACTTCGGATGAGGAAGTTATGGCCAAAATAATTTTGGTCAAACTTCAATGTTCATCTGCAGCATGAGGCACATGTCGCAGTTGGCCGCATATGATGTCGCTGTTGAGCCGCATGAGCCGCATGTCGCAGTTGGCCGCATATGATGTCGCTGTTGAACCGCATGAGGCGCATGTCGCAGTTGGTCGCATATGATGTCGTTGTTGAGCCGCATGAGGCACATGTCGTAGTTGGCCGCATATGATGTCGCTGTTGAGCCGTATGAGCCGCATGTCGCAGTTGGCCGCATATGATGTCGCTGTTGAGCCGCATGAGCCGCATGTCGCAGTTGGCCGCATATGATGTCGCTGTTGAGCCGCATGAGACGCATGTCGCAGTTGGCCGCATATGATGTCGCTGTTGAGCCGCATGAGACGCATGTCGCAGTTGGCCGCATATGATGTCGCTGTTGAGCCCCATGAGACACATGTCGCAGTTGGCCGCATATGATGTCGCTGTTGAGCCGCATGAGCCGCATGTCGCAGTTGGCCGCATATGATGTCGCTGTTGAGCCGCATGAGCCGCATGTCGCAGTTGGCCGCATATGATGTCGCTATTGAGCCGTATGAGCCGCATGTCACAGTTGGCCGCATATGATGTCGCTGTTGAGCCGCATGAGCCGCATGTCGCAGTTGGCCGCATATGGTGTCGCAGAATAGGCCGCATAATGCATATTTTGACTATTTCTAACTGTTATATGTCCTAAATGACTGAATTATGGCTCGAATTTCTCCCAACTCCCAACATGAAAGTTGTAGAGTTTCTTCTTAGCTTCAAGAATATATATATTACATATATATTATTATTTAATTGTGCAAGTTTCTCCCCTCCTTGATAAATGACATGACCTGATAGTGACCCGCCGTGGTGCGCTCCCGACATGATAACTTGACCTGACAAATTTGACATGATAACTTGACATGATAATTCTTGATAGTGGCCCGTCGTGGCGCACTCTTGACGTGATAAACCTGACATAATATATCTCGAATGCTATTCCGACGGCTAACACGACTTGACAAGATTGAATAACTTGGACACCGTGGACGATTGTGCTTGTACAAATGAACCCGTCTTGTCTTGCATCATGTCTAGGACGGGGACCTCTGAGTACCACGGTCAGGGGTACCCACTGAAATCGACTAAGGTTAACAACTAGAATAATCCAGTAGTCATGAAGAGATTTCCCAGCTACAGGCAATCCCGTTACCTGGGCGCGCTTGTGGATTTGTAGCCTGCCGACGAGTAGGACACACTTCCAGCACACTGTTATGTGTTGCACCCTTATTGTACTAATATTTGCCTGGATAACCTGGATGGTCTGCAGGGCTTGTGGCTGTGGAATAATCTCACTGCATCTTGCTAGTAATTAGGCCTGTGATAACCCTAGTTAGTTAAAGTATCAAGCCGTACTTATTGCTTGGCCGTGAATGTTGGATGGAGTTCGATCAGTCTAGTCTTGTCTTGATCTTGTACTTGATTGTTACATGTCCTGATTTCTTACCTTATCTTGCAGATAAATGGTGGGAGAAACCAAGTTCTGTTCAGACGAAGGGTTACAACCCCGGTCCTTGTTTGGTTTACGGGTTGTAACCTGGTTATCTGAATAGTCCCATGGTTATCTCATCGTATATTACCTTCCCAGTCTAAGTCTTGTTTAGATCTAGTTCCTAATTGTTTCCAGGATAATAATTGTAATGATTGTCACTCTAATGTATTGTACTCTATATTGTCACTCCCTGTTTGTCACTCTCTGAGTGTCACTTAATGATTGTCACCTTTAGCAATAAATAATCAGAGACCAAGTTCTGTTCAGGCGAAGGGTTACAACCTCAGTCCTTGTTTGGTTTAAGGGTTGTAACCTGGCTTCCGGAATAGTACTTTCGTCCTCTCTTCGTATATTGCCTAGCTCTAGTTATTTAATATGTTCTCTAGTTACTTTATCTCACCTGTTCATATGACTACTTGCTTTGCATAACTCTTAAAAGATCGTTTGCTTAACAAGTCTACTTTTACTTGTGTTTACTAAATGCTTTACTTACTGCCTTCTTATGTTCGGGTTAAGTGCATTGGTACTGTATGAATCTCGATCCTCCTTTATTTATTGCTTTCTCTCCCCGTTGATTGCCTATGATTGCTGGTTTTAAGTACATTGTTCGGCCTTCTTTATGGTACTTGCTATTTGGGGTCTGACCCCACTGGTTTTGTATGGCCAGGTTCTGATAGAAGAGCCCAAAGGATCTACCGTACCATCTACTCGACGGTGACCAGCTAGAGCACCTGAGTGCCTCAGTGGGTTTCTTCTTCATCCTCCCACTGATATGTAAATTTTTCTCTTGTAACGTTTAGCCCCGAGCACGTGTTTAGCTCGTGTTTTGGTATTTTTCTTGATATTGTAGCCTACGGGCATAAACATGATATATGTATTCTAGACTATAGCTAGTCCTTATCATGTACGACTAATATTCTAGCTAGTCATCAGTTCTGTGGTACTGGCTTCATGATCAGTCATGTATATATGGTTCGGGACGCCTTACTATTGTATGTATGATGATCGTACTCTTGCTCTTGTATAATTGCCTGTGATTGAGATACCTAGGATTGTTAAACCATAGGATTGACTGATGGCATGTAGAGTAACCCCTATGTCTTGACAGCTTATACGTGATTTCAGAGTATTAACGTACTTTGGGATTGCGTAGCTGGCTATGTCTGTCCCCGCTCTCCGGTATTCTGGTTCTGGGGTGTGACATAGTTTTAGTGGTGGCCCATGCAGGTCTCGATTTTCAGATTTGTAGGGGTTACCATGTTTAGATATCTCAATCACGATTATCTTTATTGATCTCCTTCGGATTATTCTCTATCTCTGATACTTGACTTGATATCTGTTTTGATCGTTGGTCATTCCTGTTCCCATGATTTGATCTTGTGTCCTTCAACTTTCAAGGGCACTGTTCTTGATCCTTCTGATTATCTTGTTCGTGTTTTGCCGAGGGCAGCTCAATATTCTTCAGCCATGCCAGTTATGGAGGATCAGTCTCAGCATGCAGGCAGAGATGTCAGTCCATCCCGATCAACCAGTCTCTTCTGTCTTCGTATCTTGAGACAGGTGATAAGTTCATGCATCTGTTTCAACTACGATGATACGTCCTGGGTAGAGTCATGTCTTGAACTAAGTCATTGGTACCGACTTACCTTAAGGCTTGACTTTTATCCATTTTTGGGAGTCAGCTTAGGCCAGCGAGGACGTTGGTTTCTACACAACTGTCTTATGAGACATATTGATCCATATGCCTCCAGCCCTTCTTGATCATGATTGTATTTGTTCTTGTGCATTTATTTACCGCTTACGCATTTAATTATATTACTGATTGTTTTACTTTACTTATAAGTCGTGCTTGATTTATTGAGATTGTTAAGTTCCTGGAGCTTTTGTTTTGTTATCTTGCTCGACTAGTCTCAGGAAATTCCGAGGACGGAATTTTTCTAAGGGGTGGAGAGTTGTGAGGCCCGCCTCACTGTATCAGTATTTTATACGGATACATATTTATTTGAGCTGTATTTCGTATTTTCTGAATTTTGAGAATATTTAAAGTTGCTGAATTGTCATTATACGGATTTCTGACAATTGTCGGGTGACCCGTATACTGGCTTGTTTCATTTATTTTGGTATGAATCATGACTTGGTTTTAATTTGATTTGACTTTGTTTTATTGGTTTGGTTTAACATGGTTTGGTTTGGCTTGGACTTGGTTTAGTTTAGTTGGTACTTTATGAGAGAGGTGTATGGTTTAGATTGAGTGGAGAGGAATGAATGGTGGAGATTGCTTGGACATGTTATATAAGCCACCTACCACTCTCTCTCCTCCATTATTCATTTTCATTTTTCATCTTCATCTTCTTCTTCTTTCCTTCTTCACCAAGGAGGAGAGGCAAGTACACCTTGCCGAACTTTGAACAAATTTACTTTTGATTGTTCCATCTTTTTCCTTGCATGATTCTAAGCATGTTTAGAACTTGGAGTTTTTGATTTTACCGGGTGGATTCTTGTAGATCTAAGTTTATATTATTTTCGGTTTTCTTGGGTTTTGATCTACCAAACTTACTTGTTTACGAAAACTAATTGTTCCATGTTGTAGAGAATTTAATTTCATGCAGTTTTGGCTTTTGTTTCGCTTGATTTCGACTTCGGATGAGGAAGTTATGGCCAAAACAATTTTGGTCAAACTTCTATGTTCATCTGCAGCATGAGGCACATGTCGCAGTTGGCCGCATATGATGTCGCTGTTGAGCCGCATGAGACGCATGTCGCAGTTGGCCGCATATGATGTCGCTGTTGAACCGCATGAGGCGCATATCGCAGTTGGCCGCATATGATGTCGCTGTTGAGCCGCATGAGGCGCATGTCGCAGTTGGCCGCATATGATGTCGCTGTTGAGCCGCATGAGGCGCATGTCACAGTTGGCCGCATATGATGTCGCTGTTGAGCCGCATGAGGCGCATGTCACAGTTGGCCGCATATGATGTCGCTGTTGAGCCGTATGAGGCACATGTCGCAGTTGGCCGCATATGATGTCGCTATTGAGCCGTATGAGGCACATGTCGCAGTTGGCCGCATATGATGTCGCTGTTGAGCCGCATGTCGCAGTTGGCCGCATATGATGTCGCTGTTGAGCCGCATGAGCCGCATGTCGCAGTTGGCCGCATATGATGTCGCTCTTGAGCCGCATGAGCCGCATGTCGTAGTTGGCCGCATATGATATCGCTATTGAGCCGCATGAGGCACATGTCGCAGTTGGCCGCATATGATGTCGCTGTTGAGCCGCATGAGCCGCATGTCGCAGTTGGCCGCATATGATGTCGCTGTTGAGCTGCATGAACCGCATGTCGCAGTTGGCCGCATATGGTGTCGCAGAATAGGCCGCATAATGCATATTTTGACTATTTCTAACTGTTATATGTCCTAAATGACTGAATTATGGCTCGAATTTCTCCCAACTCCCAACATAAAAGTTGTAGAGTTTCTCCTTAGCTTCAAGAATATATATATTACATATATATTATTATTTAATTGTGCAAGTTTCTCCCCTTCTTGATAAATGACATGACCTGATAGTGACCCGCCGTGGTGCGCTCCTGACATGATAACTTGACCTGACAAATTTGACATGATAACTTGACATGATAATTCTTGATAGTGGCCCGTCGTGGCGCACTCTTGACGTGATAAACCTGACATGATATATCTCGAATGCTGTTGCGACGGCTAACACGACTTGACAAGATTGAATAACTTGGACACCGTGGACGATTGTGCTTGTACAAATGAACCCGTCTTGTCTTGCATCATGTCTAGGACGGGGACCTCTGAGTACCACGGTCAGGGGTACCCACTGAAATCGACTAAGGTTAACAACTAGAATAATCCAGTAGTCATGAAGAGATTTCCCAGCTACAGGCAATCCCGTTACCTGGGCGCGCTTGTAGATTTGTAGCCTGCCGACGAGTAGGGCACACTTCCAGCACACTGTTATGTGTTGCACCCTTATTGTACTAATATTCGCCTGGATAACCTGGATGGTCTGCAGGACTTGTGGCTGTGGAATAATCTCACTGCATCTTGCTAGTAATTAGGCCCGTGATAACCCTAGTTAGTTAAAGTATCAAGCCGTACTTATTGTTTGGCCGTGAATGTTGGATGGAGTTCGATCAGTCTAGTCTTGTCTTGATCTTGTACTTGATTGTTACATGTCCTGATTTCTTACCTTATCTTGCCGATAAATGGTGGGAGAAACCAAGTTCTGTTCAGACGAAGGGTTACAACCCCGGTCCTTGTTTGGTTTACGGGTTGTAACCTGGTTATCTGAATAGTCCCATGGTTATCTCATCGTATATCACCTTCCCAGTCTAAGTTTTGTTTAGATCCAGTTCCTAATTGTTTCCAGAATAATGATTGTAATGATTGTCACTCTAATGTATTGTACTCTGTATTGTCACTCCCTGTTTGTCACTCTCTGAGTGTCACTTAATGATTGTCACCTTTAGCAATAAATGATCAGAGACCAAGTTCTGTTCAGGCGAAGGGTTACAACCTCGGTCCTTGTTTGGTTTAAGGGTTGTAGCCTGGCTTCCGGAATAGTACTTTCGTCCTCTCTTCGTATATTGTCTAGCTCTAGTTATTTAATATGTTCTCTAGTTACTTTATCTCACCTGTTCATATGACTACTTGCTTTGCATAACTCTTAAAAGATCGTTTGCTTAACAAGTCTACTTTTACTTGTGTTTACTAAATGCTTTACTTACTGCCTTCTTATGTTCGGGTTAAGTGCATTGGTACTGCACGAATCTCGATCCTCCTTTACTTATTGCTTTCTCTTCCCGTTGATTGCCTATGATTGCTGGTTTTAAGTACATTGTTCGGCCTCCTTTGTGGTACTTGCTATTTGGGGTCTGACCCCACTGGTTTTGCATGGCCAGGTTCTGATAGAAGAGCCCGAAGGATCTACCGTACTATCTACTCGACGGTGACCAGCTGGAGCACCTGAGTGCCTCAGTGGGTTTCTTCTTCATCCTCCCACTGATATGTAAATTTTTCTCTTGTAACGTTTAGCCCCGAGCACGTGTTTAGCTCGTGTTTTGGTATTTTCCTTGATATTGTAGCCTACGGGCATAAACATGATATATGTATTCTAGACTATAGCTAGTCCTTATCATGTACGACTAATATTCTAGCTAGTCATCAGTTCTGTGGTACTGGCTTCATGATAAGTCATGTATATATGGTTCGGGACGCCTTACTATTGTATGTATGATGATCGTACTCTTGCTCTTGTATAATTGCCTGTGATTGAGATACCTAGGATTGTTAAACCATAGGATTGACTGATGGCATGTAGAGTAACCCCCATGTCTTGACAGCTTATACGTGATTTCAGAGTATTAACGTACTTTGGGATTGCGTAGCTGGCTATGTCTGCCCCCGCTCTCCGGTATTCTGGTTCTGGGGCGTGACAGCTAGTTCAATAGGTGTGTATTGGACTATGTTATAATTCAATTGACTTATTTATTTGGGCAATATTTATTCAGTTTATATGGCATGATATTATGTGTCTTGTTACGTCCCTCTGAGGACCTGGTTATCTCCCCAGGTGTGTGCTCTTGTCTTTCGCAGGTGCTCTAGCTCTAGCCGTGACCATCTCCATATCTTCGAGGATGATTGCGCTTGGATCGTCTTCGCTTCGCTTGCCAAAATCATTTCTTTTCTCATGTATTTTTCCTTGCTTGTTGGTAGTGGATTTGTCTCCGCCCAACACATTGTATCAAGACAATTCATTATCATTATATGATATCTTTTACTCAATTATTTTTGTGGATAAGATTAGTTATGGTTCTACTGTATTTTATAGCTTATGTATTCATACGAGGTTTCCATATATTGGAGTGTACTTCGTATGTATACAGCTGGCATGTCTACGTTCCTAGTCCTATGTATTTTGGGACTAGGGCATTACATGTTTTTGTGGTGGCCCATGCAGGTCAAGATAAATTGTTTGGTTACTTTACCGTACCAAGCAAGCATGCGTATAGGATTAGAGTCTAAGATCTCATCCACATACTTGACCTCTTTCCTAGATTTTATCTACCATTCGACTCATCGATTGCATCTTGCTTGATTCCTTCCATCATTATTCTTATCTCCCCTTCGTGCTTGCTAGAGGTTAGGAAGGTGATCCCTACTAGTTAGATGTCCCAAACACCCTTAGCTTAATTCTTTAAGTTGGGTAGAATACCCCACGACCTGACACACCCTTGACAATTAAGGGAATACAAATAGGATTATCTAGACTATAGAGACTAGAGAGATTTAACCCATTTGGTCAACCCAGCCTTGGGCAATAAACCGTAGACTGATCGTATAGGAATAAACAAGACTTAGATTTTTACGACACTTAGACTATTCATATTGGTTCTTATTTCAATCTTAATCTCACGTGCCTATATTTTACTATCTAGACTAATGATGCTAATGTAGCCTAATTTTTGCAAGCTTATTCTTTTATCGAGCTTGTTCATAACATAACATGTTTTATTGGGTGCGCACCCACTAACATATTGTCTAATCAGAACCGGTGCATGATGGTCTGATCAACCGAGTGCACTTTGGTTCGCTTTTGTCTATTATTCTACGTGGATGGAACATAGTTAAACTTACCCTTAGAATCCCATCCACGACTGCCTTGACAATTCCTTTGAAATTTTTCGGTCGTCTTTGAATCACGTATTCGTACTCGATAATATCATCTTTGAACCCCTTATTGCTTTCGCCTTCACCTATTTTAGAAGGACGAAGGCATTATACTAGAACTTCCTCTAGCCTTCCTATCGATTATGACCATACCGTATTATTTTTCTATAATCTAGAACGCAATTTCTTACGACATGATTTTGTTATTGATTGTTTCCCATCGTTACCCCTTATGTCTTCTCACCCCCTACAAATTCTTAATTTCGAGGACAAAATTCTTTTAAGTTGGATAGGATGTAAAACCCCTAAATTTCTACTATTATTTTTTTAATTAAATTTGGTACTGATTTAAAATTTTGTATTGTACGTCGCGTAGTCGTATTATACGTCGCGCACGAAATTTTATTTTTCGTAATTGCTCGACGAGTGCGAATATGTGCGAGCGTACATATTTTTAGAAAAACATTTTTTCTATTTTTATAGTTTCAAAATAATATATATAATAATTATTTCTAGCTATCATTTTCAAGTTATGATTTTAATTATAAAAAGTCTTTCATTTATACAGTTATAATAATAAATAAATTTTTCCTATAAAATGGTATATTAGAAAAGTACATTTATTGTACATACATATATATTTCGTAATTATTTATTAGTTTATTTTTAATAATAATGTAATTTTTGAAATTATTATTATTGGTATTTTTGGAAAATATATTTTGAAATTATTGTGACGATTTAAATCTTGATTTGAATTTATGGATTTATTTAAATAGTTAAATATTTGAAATTTGATTTATCCCATTTGATTTTAAACTAAAAATTTAATTAGATTTAAATTGGATTTGTATTTGAATTTGGAATTGATTGACCGTCGGATCTGTCACTTCAGCGATCCACGACTCAAACCGATCAATCTCATCCATCCATAAAAAAACCAAAAAACCAATGGATAAAATGGTACTTCAGAACCAAGAAACAAATGGACAATAACAAGTATTAAATACTATTCACCAGGGAAATTATTTCTGGACAGAATTCTGATGGTATTTCGGTCTGAAGAAAAAATTCAAACTTTGGGAAAATTCTAGGGTTCTCCATTCTAAGCACGAGTCCTCGCACAGGTCTATGGCAATGCCAATAAGTATTCTACAAGTCACCGTAGTCTGATGATAATCATGATTGCCACAAACTCAGAAAAAAAATGTTACATAAGTCATTAAGTATTTTCTTAATAACATAAAACCAAAAAATACCATGAACAGTAAATACTCGTATATTCGAATACGGATATTGATACTATGAGACAAGTCTCATATATAGCCATCCACCCCACTTCAGCTGTTTGGCTCCCCCGAAATTCCCAAAAGAACTGCTTTGCACTTCCTATCAGGGACTTTGCTTTCCCTTTTTTGAAAATCTACTTCGTCAATTTTTTGACGAAATGACGCACAAGTGTTGGTAATATTTGGCCCTGACTAGAGACCCCACGTAGAAAATAGAGAAGAGAGAGAGAGGGCTAGATCTGGAGAAGGAAGAGGGGGCTGAGGAGAGGTGGTTTGACGGAGATGGCGACGGATGGTCTGGTGGAGGAGGATGCTGATCTGAGAAAGAGAGAGATATGGAGTGTAACATCCCAGTTCCAAAATACGTAAGACTAGGAATATATATACATGCCAGCTACGTATCACGTGGACTCCAACCTATCTCGAATACGTATACGCTGTCTAGATGTTAAATCTAACTATATCTAGCAAGTACAATTATATCTCAATCTATAGAATATCATCTCATGTGAGATCCAAGTATACGAATGCTGATCAAACAGTAATGCACCTGATTCTACCAGAATAAAATGCCAAGAAAGACAATATATAATAAAGTTGGCCAGACCTTAATACAACTGTCTGAACAAGCTTATAACAAAAAAGTAAAGCTTGTGAACTAGGCTATATCAGCAGAATAATCAATGATAATAAAACATGTTAATAGAGGAATATGATAAATGCAACTACTAGTATACCTGAAATCCTGAAGAGGTAACCGTCAAATACCAACTATTCTATAAAGCCAGCTCGACAACAACCTGGAGAGATCACCATATCCTTAGGAGACATAGCAAGAATATAAGAAAATTGAGTTGATTTGGGAAAACAAAGAATTTATACTTCTTTATTATTGATATCATTTCCAAAGCCTGGAGAAGCACATCTCTCTGTCTCATTTATTATTAAAATTATTTTCAAAGCAAGTAAGCAAAAAATTATTACTATTATTATCTATAATAAAAATAATAACTGTTAATATTATTATTTCCATCAAAGGAAAATAGTTATTACTAATATTATTATTATTATCATCATTATCATCATCATTATTATTATTATGTAATTGAAAACTAATTATATTTGAACAGTAATTAATAAATAATTAGAAATTTTTTGAGTTGCACGACACTTTTTATCCAAATTCAAGATGCACCCCACCTAATTATTATAATGCAAGAAACCCTCACTTTTGACGGAAACCATCTCCCACCAACGGTAAACCCCTTTGACCCTTTTTTTGACCAAAATACTCCCTCAATTGTCTTCTTCCAGCGCCCCCGCTGCCCCTTCCCTACCGCGTACGCCCCAGCCGGTTGCCTCTTCTACGTCGAGCGTGCGCACAAGCCGGCCCGCCGCGCACATGGCCCCGCCGGCTACCCCCTCTACGTCATGCACGCGCCTCTGACGGCTACCCCTCCACGTCGCATGCGTGCCCATGCCAACTGCCCCCTCCCCGCTATGTGCGCCCCCAGTGTACGCCCTCCGGTCGCTGTTCCCCGTGTGCGCATTCCCCATCGGATGTCGCCTTTCCGTCGTGCGTGCGTTCATGCTTGCTGATGCCGCTACCGCTGCTTGTAAGCTATTGCTATTCCCATCGGTGTTTTCTTCGCCATTGTTACTGCCAACGTCAGAGAATGAGAGGGGGTTGCCGAAGAAAGAGGGGGGAAAGGGTGGTGGTGCTCCGGCTGCTCATATCGGTGGGGTGGAGCAGGGGCGCGCGGTGGGAAGAGGGGCAGCAAAGGGGGGCACGGGGAAGAAGACAAAGATTATTTGCTCAAGAAGTTTTGGTCATAGGAGTTGACCGTTGGTGGGAGACGATTTTCGTCAAAAGTGGGATTTTTTTTGTATTATGGTAATTGAGTGTGGTGCATTATGAATTTGGGTAAAAAAAAGTGGGCGCAACTCAAAATTTCATAAAATTTTCAGTTCTAATTTTTTACTTCTTCAATCCATCCAAACGAAGAAGATAAAAATATAAGAAATTTTGAGTTACACCCCACCTTTTTAACCCAAATTCAAGGTGCACCCCATCCAACTACCATAATGTAAAAAACCTCCACCTTTGACGAAAATAGTCTATGAGCGACGGTCAACTCCTTTGACCAATATTTTATGATCAAAATACCCTTCTTCTTCTTCTTCCTCGCGTGCCCTCCACTGCCCCTTCCCACCGTGCGGCCCCCGCTACCCTCCTTCCGCCGTACGAGCCCCCGTTGTCCCAACCATGCTCTAGCGGGTCGCTGCTGCTGCTGCTGCCACTACCACTGCTCTAATGTTGTTGCTGCTGCTGCCGCTGTTGAGGAGGGCGTGGGAGGGTGCACGCGCAACGGAGGGCACGTACGGGGCTGGGAGGGAGCCGATGGTAGAGCGCGATGGGAGGTACAGGGGGCGTGCGCGCTGTCGCGCTGTCGTGCCCCGGTCCTAAAATGTGCAGGACCAGGCCACGTAGCAATAGCCAACTACATATTCAAGCGGACTCCAATCCAACCCGAATACGTATAAGCTGTTAAGTGTCCAAGTATTCATAGTATACATCCACAAATTCTACTAAACTACTAAGAAAACTAGATATGAAATACTATAAAAGAATGACAAGAATGCATCAACTAACGATAGCTGAAAAATTCTGAAGAAGTGAACCCTTAATATCCTATATCAGATCTCAACATATATCTGGAAGGAAACTAGGTCCTCGGTGGGATGTAGCAAGATACATAATATACATGCCTAGCTACCAGTATAATCATGCGGAATAGAAAAAAGAAATATATGTACTACTAACAATCTATGTGTACATGCAAAGTCGAAGACAACACCAGCACGCTTGAGCTGACATGACTCAAGTACACAGGTAGCGCTCATCCGAGGTACTAGCAAAGACTCATCGGATAGTGCTCACCTCGAATCACTAGCAAAACACAAGTACATGGGTAGCGCTCGTCTCGAGGCACCAGCGAAGACTCACCGAGTAGTGCTCACCTCGAGTCACTAGCAAACACACAAGTACACGGGTAGTGCTCGTCTTGAGGCACTAGCGAAGACTCACCGGGTAGTGCTCACCTCGAGTCACTATCAAAACAAGAGTATACGGGTAGCGCTCATCTCGAGACATTAGCGATATAGACACAGACACAAACATAGACCAACCGCCTAGTGACTGTCCTCCCCACCCAATGCAACTACAAAAAAGTAGGTCTATGTCAAAATAATCATAGGAGTACAAACTAACCACGAGACAAGTGATACGACCGAAATCATAATGATAACAAGTAAAATAAGATAACACTGAGCTACTATGCATGAAAACCTTGTGTCAGATACAATGTCATATGGGCAAAATAGATACACTGCTAACAACATGTATGGAAATAAATCAACTAACCAAAATAATGGGCTAGATAATAGAAACAAATTTAAGCATGAAAATCTGTAACTGATGGCAAGGTATACTTGCCTGGAGTTGTCCAAACTATGCTGAGACTGCAGTACCAAAGTCTATCCCACTATCCATGAGACAATGAACCATACTCCGTGCAAATATATATCAACCCAAATCACAAACAAATATATATCACACACTAAAGTATACGTGTGACTCATAACTCCCATCTAGAAAGCTTGGATCGTTTTAGTCGCGTATTGCCTTAGGTTATCTAAGACACTTGTTAATTACATCGCCTAGAACTAGGTCACACTAGTCTCTATAATCATTATTGCTAATAATATGGATTGCAAGTTGTAGGTTAAAAACATCAAGTTTGTACCTCGTTATTCGTACAACGAAACCTATGACACGTAAATCGAGACAAGATGATCAATCGCAACGTTAACAATCTTATCTTCGGTGATCCACATGGCCACCTTGTCAGTTTTAGCGATATGAGATCACTGGAATTGACTGATCTCAGTTTCGATGCACAGATTCTGAAATACGAACATAATAAAAATTAATTACAATTAATGGTGATACATAAAAAAATCTAATAGACGTCGTCAGATGATGAAACAAACATCACCAACATGTCCATAATGGTCAAATTAGCTAGAATAGCCTATCCATAAGTCCAATTTGGATACATGGGCAAAATGGTAATTTTGAATCAAAATGATGTCCGTCGTTGGACCCACTTTGTACCAAAAAATGTGTCATGATAAAAGTCCACTAAACCTAGCAAATTATATGTCTTCGAGTCCAGAATGACGATACGAACCCAACGGTATATCCGAAATTGGATTCTGATGAGCTGATCCTAAAATGATCCATTGACCCGAATGTTGGGATCGAGTTTGTACGAAAATGCGTGCCGGGACCATATTACTCCAAACTCAGCAAAATATATATAAATTTTAGCCGGAACGATGCCATGAGTCCAATAGTGGCATCAAAACTGGAATCCAGAGTCTCGAATTCAAAATTAGAATTTTACAAGTTAAAAATTATGGTTTCGAGAGGCCAACTTTGGCGTCGATTTCAACCAACCAAACGACATCCTATGAAGCTAAAAATTTTATGGCACGAAGATGGTTATACCTGTTGTGCACCAAATTTGGTGGTTCATCAACCTGTCATGACTCGCACTCGCCTTTCGGACGCGAGCTCGTGAGCAAGCCAGCTACGCATCAAGCGGACTCCAGTCCGACTCGAATACGTAAACGCTGTCACGGCTAGGATAAGCTGCCAAATCATGGCAATACAATCTATATCTCAATTCACAATAAGAATAGGAAACAAGAATGAATAAGTATGGGTCATGGTCTGCAGTCCACTAGCATATATGTCCGATTAGACTCCAAGAATAATATGAGTCTATAAAGCTAAGCTAATAAGCAGGATATATCATAAAAGCACGAGAAAGATAAATAAATCAATAACACTAACAAAATATCTGAATCATGCAGATGAAGTCAACTACCACATGCTCAGCTAACTAACTCCGTGCAATCAGCTACCTGAAGAGATCATCAGGTCCTCAGAGGACTAGAAAGATACATAAAAATATGTCTATCTAGCAATTTTATCATGCGCAAAAAAATAAACAAGAAAAATAGGGACACGACAAATGACTACGAACACTAACACTAGAACAACTACGCATAAATGAACTGCCGGACGAGCAATGAACACGAGATCAATGGAAGAACCAAACCCTCTCCCTGAGTGGACTCGCAGGTTTGAACTAATCACTAACCCTCGTCCTGAGTGTGGACTTTTTGGTTAGTACTAACCCTCATCCCGAGTGTAGACTCTCTGGTTAGTTCACGGCAAGGCACCCTCGTCCCGAGTGTGGACTCTCTGGTGCAAGTATAACATCCTCGTCCCGAGTGTGGACTCTCTGATGTAAACACCCTCATCCCGAGTGGACTCTCTAGTGCAAGTCAAGTCAACACCCTCATCCCGAGTGTGGACTCTTTGGTGTAAATAATCGACATCCTCGTCCCGAGTGTGGACTCGCGGATGTAAACAGATCAAGGCAAACACCCTCGTCCCGAGTGGACTCTCTAGTGCCAAGGAAACGATAACAAGGGAATAGCAATTCAACTACACGTACTCGTTCTATGACACGACTCAAGCAAGGTACTGGTGAGAAACTCCAAATGTGAACCACAAGACCAAACATGAACATGGCTATATGCAATGAAAACAACTCAACAGAATATAATACGAAAGCACATGTCCATAATCAAACTGGGAAATGAAATACAATGCATGTAAATAAAACTGTAGAGGGAGGCAAGGTATACTTGCATGTGGTCCTTGCACAAATCGTAGTCACAAGTCGAGGATGAGGGGATGCCGATCTAGGAGTTGTCAACCTATAACACATATCGCACCATGAACCGTACACGAAAACTATAAATCAATTCTAATGTTCTAGTTCTAAATTCATTGAATAGTGGCTAGTTGGGTTACTAATCTAATAATAATTAATTCTGGAATAATTTACTTAAAAACCTAATTTAACCTAATAATAATCTGAATATAATCTAAACATGCAAGTTTGGCCATCAAAAGTCATGTTTCCCAATTTTGGAAACCATGGCACGCAAATCAAAACGTACCGTTGACTATCTAGTCAAACATTGTGAACTCTAGATTTTAAAAGTGTACGTTGGTAGATTTCAGTGCCACGAGTGCACTGGAATCAACCGTGCTGCAAAATTACGCCTTGGTCAAAAGATATCACCGTTATGGCTAATCGTGACCAAAGCGGTGATCAACCGATCAGTTCTGAGTTCAACAGAATAAATAAAATACTAGATGAACGAAATAATTTTTGGGAAAAATATATGTCGTAGAGCTCTGTGTTATCTTTCCGAAACTTCAAACGGTTCGTGATTTCAATTTATGGTTCTCCCGGAATCTCGAAAACACTAAAATGTGTCAAATTTCGGACAACCCACACTCTACGAATTTTCCAGAAATTTAGAAATAATATCTACAAAAATAAATTACATATTCAGAAAGCTTATCTCGATACGAATCCAACAAAAAAAACGTTGCACGAAAAGCACGTCGGAGTTGGCAAGAATTGCTTCGGGAAGTCGGAAACCCTAGATGAGTTCTCCCACAAAAGGCTGCTAGAATTTAATTAGGGTAGACAAATATAATAATATATATAGGAGAGAGAGAGACGGTCACTGTAGCAGTTGGTGCCGACAGGTGGGCCCCTCTGGGTGGATTTCGCGAGAGGAGAGTGGGTTACGGATGATTAGAAAGAAGTTGGTTTGATATTTTTTTAAATCTTCGATTTTTTTAAATTAAATTGGTTGAGTATTTATTAACTGTTTCTCTATTCTATTTCAATTGTTACTCTCGATCCAAAAACCTAGAGAGAGAGAGAGTGAAGAGCAGTATCGAGGAGGAGGAGTCTGACTTCATCGCCATCGCCAACTTTTTTTCGATCGAGGTATCGATATTCTCTCTCCTCTCGCGATTTCGATTCTTATGGTTAGGATTTTGTGGTCTTTCATTTTGGAATGAATATATGAATTTTAGAGTAGGGGAAACCCATATCTTATAGAATCATACCTATGAACTTTACCAATCTTCTGCACATTCATCCTTCATTTTCGTTATGGATTTACTACCTACATAGGTAGTGATAACAAATCGAATTTCTTGATTTCTTTTTTCCTTTTTACTGACATGAACTATATAGAGAGAAAATGACCTTTAAGATCTGAATGTAAGTGGGATTCATAGAACCAATGCAACTCCAAACATTTGGTAACACCTAAGCAAATGCTTGTTTGAGCATTATCAATCAATTACCGAAATATTTTTCGCTTATATGTATTCTTCATATGATAAAACAAATTTGTTTGACATCCTGAATCCAGCATAATCTAATTTTTAATTTCTTTGAGTTCATATCCATGTACTTAAATTTGTTAGACATCCTAACTATTACATTATATACTTGATTGCACATATAAATTATCAATTGTGTATCAGATAGTTTTTACTCATTTTCTATCTTTGTCTCAATTTATCTTTTGTAGCATTCGAATTTATCTACTACCAGACAATTCTCCTCTTAAATTTTAAATATACTAGCATAGATCCAACCCAAAATTTATTTTATAATTTGAATATTAAATGATTTCTAATTTGAAATATATCTAATTTGATAAGAGAATAAAATTAATTGTATGATTTGGTTTATGGATTAGATTTTACATCGATGCCGCTGTTAACGTAATAAGTAAATTTGGTTACATGTGTATTATTTCGTTTCTATCTCCCTACATTTATTTGTTTTATAAGTAAATTTGGTTGAGTGGTTTAGAATATTATATGATATAAGCTTCAAATTGTTCTTAATCTTTCATTTTCCAATTACATGTGTATGGTGTGGTTGAGAAGTACTCTCTGTATCCGGGTAAAATAAGTCAACCGACTATAAAAATATGTCCATTTGCAGTTATGTGACGTTTAGTGGGTTTTTGATCTCTGATTAAGCTGATAGAGAGCGGTTATGCTATCCAAAGTTCTGACTCTTAGATCATGGCAAATATCACTAATCTCAAAGCTAACACTATGATAATATCATAATGGACAGTTGTTACATCAAAAAACTACTACAGAGTTTTAAATGAATTCAAAATGTCTTTATATCATAATGGAAAAATATTTAGGAGTCAATGTATTGTGTGTTGTCACAAAGTTGATTTTTTGTTGTTTGAGTTTTTTTTAAGTTTTTGTTTGTAAATTTTTAAGTTCTTATTTGTTTTCAGAGTTTTTTTAAAAAAAATTTGGTATAAAAAAATATATCGTGTCGTGTCAAACACTGACACAATATAGACTCCAAATTATACCATGGCACTTAGAATAGAATTTAATTGTATGATTTCTAATTTGAAATATATCTAATTTGATAAGCGAATAAAATTTAATTGTATGATATGGTTATGGATTAGATTGTACATCGATGCCGCTGGAAACGTAGTAAAATTATTTCTGATGTCATATGAAGAGACAAGAAATAAGTTTATGTGAAGCTTTGTGGCATCATCAATACAAATATAAGTTTTTAAAATGACTTATTAGAGAACATCATGCAGTTCAAAAGTTTATTAAATGCTATGGGGTTATGATTTTTTTTTTGAGAAATTTTTAGGATCCAACGTTTTTGTGTGTTGTCACAAAGTTGATTTTTTGTTGTTTTGAGTTTTTTTTTAGGTTTTTCTTTGTAAAATTTTAAGTTCTTATTTTGTTTCCATACTTTTTTTTATTTTGGTAAAAAAAAATTTTCACGTCATGTCGTGTCAGACACTTACACGATATAGACTCCAAATTATACCACTGCACTCAGAATAGAATTTAATTGTATGATTTGGTTTATGGATTAGATTTTATATCGATGTCGCTGTAAACGTAATAAACTTATTTCTCATGTCATATGAAGAGACAAGAAACTTAATTGAAGCTTTGTGGCATCATGAATACAAATATAAGTTTTTAAATTGACTTATTTAGAGAACATCATGCAGTTCAAAAGTTTCCTAAATGCTATGGGTTTTTTATTTTTATTTTTTTGAGAAAATTTTAAGATACAATGTTTTGTGTATTGTCACAAAGTTGATTTTTTGTTGTTTGAGTTTTTTTAAAGTTTCTGTTTGTAAATTTTTAAATTTTATTTTGTTTTTAGAGTTCTTTTTTGTTTATTTTGGTAAAAAAAAATTCACATCGTGTCGTATCAGATACTAACACGATATAGACTCCAAATTATACTACGACACTCGGAATAGATTTTGGAAAAAGATCCAGTCAACACAAACACAATATGAAAATCTACAAATTTTTGATACTCTTTAAATCTTGCGATATTGCTGCCAACAAATTTTTGAAAAAAAAACTTGCGATATTTTTCGTAACCAAACTAAGAACATATTAAATTGAAGAGTGGGTTACGGATGATGAGAATGAAGTTGGTTTTAGATTTTTTTTAAATCTATTATTTTTTTTTGTTAATTAAATTGGTTGAGTATTTATTAACTGTTTGGATGACAAAGATGGAAGTTCATTTAAGGTTTTATTTACCTCCCATAAGTAATTTTTTTTTAAAATTTCATTATTTTTTCACAGATTTCTTTTTTTTTCCATAGTTTTTTTTATTATCATTTTTAAAGAAAATTGTTTCCATTTTATTTTGGAAATGTTTATATGTTGACCAAAAATGGGAATATAATTTTTAATAAAAATTTGTTACCTGGTATTTGAAATATCGAAAATATAGAATTTAGACCTATTCCATATACCAAACATCTCCTTCAATTTTGCTAAGGGTATGTTGGAAATTTGCGTAAAAAATATATTTTCTTCAGGCAAAAGGGAAATTTGTTTAGTTTTTTTTCATATCGTTTTATTTTTATTTTTCTAAGAATGATTTTTTTTTCGCAGATTTCATTTTTTCGCAGTTTTTTTTATCCTTTTTAAATAAAATTGTTTCTATTTTTTTGGGATTATTTATATCTTGACCAAAAATGGGATAAATATAGAAT